>MU793377.1:0-70536 GCA_027886325.1 Lentinula aff. detonsa | reverse complement strand
GAGACATTGGGCATATCGGATATCTCACAATTACCACCAATCGTCAGCGGCGAGGAACATGTAGAAGGCACCGAAAACCTATTTGCGGGATCGGTCGAGTTTCTAGACTATAAATACGACTCGAACCCTGCCATCGACATTTCACTCAGCCAGGTTACTTTTCAAACCATGTCCATTCCTCATAGCGCTACGCTTTTCGCACCTCACGACATCGCCGAGCTTGGATTCAGTTGGGGGGAACGTAAATTCGAAATCGCGCAAGGGACTGGACTTGCCCCGTTCGTCATCACCCTTGATGAAATGATCGTCGCTGTTCAGACATCACTGGCACTGAGTCGTGGATGGAACATAGCTGTCATCCCTCGCTACCCTGAGATCGCTCGGGCGCTGAATCGAGTGATCCCAGAAACGTTCAACACTTATCTTTCCTACATTGCGGATGGTTGTCTCCATCGCTCCCAGGTTATGTTAACCTACGAATGCTTCCTCGCACCGTTCCAGCTGACGACTCTTCGAGAAGAGAAGAAAATCTCCGGCAGCTTAAACAGGGACACTGCTAAAGCTTTCCCCAAACCCGCTCGCCCTGGGAGGAAATCTGGAACTGCTGGAAGTATCACAGGTGCGATGTTAGCTGATTTTACTAAATCAGACCTGGACCAGAGCATTTTATTCGCTAGGCTGATGGCACACGCCCGCGAAACGCAGAGGAAGAATCTTTGGAAACTTAGAAAGGACACTAGGCGGGCCAAATCGACGCGTGGAACTGAACGCTATGCAATATCCAAAAATGGGACTCAAACCACCACCACAGGACTAAACGCAAAAATTTCGAAGTGGCGTCTCGATTCCACGAAAAGCATCATTGAGACCGCCGAGAACGACATGGACATCGCGAGCAACGCGGATAACCACGCAGCAGCCGACGAAGCTGAAGATGGACCCTCCGGCGAGGGACCATCTACCGCTTAAAATCTCATCGAAATTCCTTCGAATTCCGGGAGGGCGTATGCCACAACCAGGTCCCGCACCCCTTTCACACCTTCCCTTCCGAACCGCACACCACCTATCCGAACTCTGGACCTTCACCGTAGCACAACCCCTATCTAGTACGAACCCTGATCCCGGACGCCGCTTGCTTTGGTACCTTTCTTTACACTATATAAACTTAGCTACTAGAACATGTACGGGGACGAAGTCCTCTTAGACTATCTGAAATCACTCTTTGACACTGTTACTCCGTGTGTTATTGAGAATACTACGCTAAGTTACTTCTGTCATCTACTATTTCGTGTCGCGTTACTCTTAGCACGCTAAGCTACCGCGACAGGCTGGTCCACACTTCAAATAGATACAGCCTCTTTTATATTTGATATTCGACCTATTTTATATACAGCCTAGATAACATGAATCGAGGACTTTTTCGCCGCCCTTTCTTCCCTGCCTTCACTGAGAACTTTGGACACAGCGAAGAATCCGCCATCTCGACGACCCTTTTCCCGGCCGTCTCCGAAATCGTTCCGGCCTCGAATTCAACAGTGCGCCCAAATTTGCCGGCAAAGAAGTTCCTAGTTTTAGTTATAGCGATAGACTGGAGATGCTTCAAAGGTGGCTCTCTGCCTAATCTTGGTGCGTGTCGAGAGAAGAGAGCCGTCGGTTGCTTCGGCCACGGCTGTTAGTTCCGTGGCTGGTCCACACTTCAAATAGATACAGCCTCTTTTATATTTGATATTCGACCTATTTTATATACAGCCTAGATAACATGAATCGAGGACTTTTTCGCCGCCCTTTCTTCCCTGCCTTCACTGAGAACTTTGGACACAGCGAAGAATCCGCCATCTCGACGACCCTTTTCCCGGCCGTCTCCGAAATCGTTCCGGCCTCGAATTCAACAGTGCGCCCAAATTTGCCGGCAAAGAAGTTCCTAGTTTTAGTTATAGCGATAGACTGGAGATGCTTCAAAGGTGGCTCTCTGCCTAATCTTGGTGCAGAGGCAAATTCAGAGTACCCCCTCCAAAAGTATACCTCGAAAACGACTTGCTACCATATTGACGTTCTACGTCTTCACAGCGCAAAGGTCTTACCACATAATACAGCACCTACAAACACCTTCTTAGTGATCGTCACTTTCGCACCTAAAGATGTTCGTGCAAATTCATGCTCTATTATTTCGTTCGCTGATGATCCTCAATCTAAAGGACGCACTACTATGAGTAAGTTTATCGAAGCATTATATGGACCTTGGACCCACCCACTCACTATCGATCAATCAGCTTCGCCCATGTACCCCAATGTTGTTGCTACAGCCATTGGTCATCACCCCCTTCATACCCGTCAACATCACCAACAATACCAACAATACCATTACCGGAACTGTGGTACCAGCCCTTGCTAAAGCGATATGCTTGTGGATGGAACCGTGTTGCCACACAGTGCAATGCCAACTACGCCGTTTGATCTGGGAACAAGTTGGTAGCTGCTGTCGTGACGGCCACTCTCTTTTCACGGTTCACACTTTCTGGGAAGTTCTCTTGTCCCGAGTTGACGATACCATATGCGTATGAAAGAAAAAATTGTGGCGCCGGAACCTGAAGCTGTGGAATTGGCATCTAGATAGAGGTGAGATGGAAAGAATGTTCGCAGCTTATTACAGGAAGTTTTCTCTTAGCGGAGAGTAAGTACATGACTTGTAATAGTAATAGTAATTTGTGCATCGTGGTCAAGGTACACGAGTTAGCGTATGAGTCAATTAAATAATTAAGCGCCTTCATTCAAGCGCCTGATGATTCTTGAACTTTCTATCTTCAAGTTAGAACTATATGATTATGTATCTGGTGGAGAGCAGAAGACGTAGAGAGAGAGTGTGTGGTCCGACCCGAGAGTTTTGAGTGTTTGCTGATCTACGTAAGGATCGCCGCTCGACACTACCATTACACTATTCCAAGTCTACTAGACGGACACTTGTTGATGATAGCATTCGCGGTCTCCAAATACCAGATCATTATCAATGAACGCAGAAGTGAGAAATTGGGCTCGAGCTACGAGATTGACTTACACCCATCGCCTGCGGGCAGTAGATAGTGTGAGCAGGGTGTGAGCGATATAATCCGCTTTGACATGTGGCGCGGCAATCACTTTTTTCCGCCTAGATATCCGAAAAAGGTGAGTTAGCAACCTAATTAGGAAGCATTCACTTTCCCCTTCAATTATTTTGCGAAAATGGAAATCGATATTTCTTTCGAAATCCTCCCACTACCATTTGGCACAGCTACCTAGTACTATATATTCAAGCTAAACATCGCTCATGCTATCACAAAATTTCTTTTCTATCCTCATCGCTCTAAAATTCATTCCAGCTTTGTCCCAATCGTATACACAAAACGCTCACTTCAAAGGCAGAGATTTTCTCGGAGCATTCAACTGGGAGACATTTGATGATCCTACACATGGGCGAGTCAATTTCGTAGACCAAGGGACCGCTCTGAACACAAACCTTTCCTATGGTGCAGTTATAACATTTATTGGCTCTTTCACAATCCTCACTACAACAATTATAGCTGATAACGACGTATTTATTATGCGAGCAGATTACCACCAAATAGTTCCATCCTACGCCCGCGGTCGTGACAGTATTCGTATCACCTCGCACGATGCCTGGGGAGACTCTCTTTTAATTCTTGACCTTGCCCATATGCCTGAAGGATGTGCGACATGGCCTGCTTACTGGACGATGAGCAAAAACGGGCCGTGGCCACAAGGCGGAGAAATGGATATCATCGAGGGTACGTGTATAAAAGATCTCAAGCTCCATATAGACAATAAAACCATGGGTCACATAGGAGTGAACCTCAATAGCAATAATCTTGCTTCACTTCACACTACCACGAACTGCACCATGCCCCAAACACGGGACCAATCCGGGTGTGTCTTTCCTGTCCTTCTATATAGCCTGCAAAATAAGCTGAGCGAGCATTCAGACAAGTAATTTCGACAAACTGCGACGCAGCGGTCAACTACAATCAGGGCTGTGGGGTCGCCTCAACAACTCCCAACTCGTACGGTTCAGGATTCAACAACAACGGTGGAGGATGGATTGCTACCTGGAGGTCTCCAAATGCAATCTCCCATTGGTTCTGGCCTCGAAATGCACCCAACGTGCCGGATGAGATTCGCCAGGGTGATTGTGGTGTAGTCACTCCTGGAGATAATTGGGGCACGCCAGACGCGACCTTTGTCTGGTCGCAGTGTGATTACAGTTCTCACTTTGATCCTCATCAAATAATATTTGACTTGACTCTTTGTGTCAGTACATATCTGAGCATTCAAGTTGGGCATTTACTGATATTGAAGTAGGGCGATTGGGCGGGCAATGCGTTCCCTACCGCCGGATGTGGACCGGGAAACTGCCAGGATTGTATGTATTGCGTTTCTAGATTCGATGTGCTTGTGCTGATATTCTGGCTGTTCAGTCGTTGATAACACTCCGGATGCCTTTCAAAATGCCTTCTGGGAAATCAATTCGCTGACTATCTACACACCTCAATCGTGATTCGGGTTTCGAGAAATATGGAATTCTTTGAGCCTCCACTATCTAATTTTATCGGTATTTGACAATGTATCTCCTGTGCATGGCTTTAGACAGACACTATTAACTGAGTTTGTTGCGTCCCATAGTGCTTGTAGCGGCTTCTTTCGTGAGCTGTAAAAATGACAGCCGGACGCCTCAGTTTTGTAGGTTCATTGTACCACGAACTCTGACCAATATTCGTCGTGTCGATTGGCTAACTTTATCCACCCAAATAAATGCACGTCCTCGGCGGTCGGTGTTCACTCCTCGTTGATCGTTCGTTTGACTGGTGAAAGCGGCAACAGTGACAGCGTTCCGAGAGCTATTCCCAAGATTTAGCTTTTCGAAGGCATATGTTCCATCACAATGGTCACTGGGTCCTTCAAAAGTCAAGACTGGGTTTCATCTCTCACCGTCTCGTCTTATGACATCGTCGCGTTCCCAGAACGGGTTCCGAACCGATATATAAAGTGTCACTCAAAAGGTCGCTTATCTTTTCTAACCATGCTTCGATTCTGGGGCTTCCTGTTCATCGCTTTCTGCTGCCTGTCGTTCGGTAGTTCCCTTGGTAGAATACTGGAAAAAAGAGATGACAATCTTCCTGCACGGGTACCCTATGTCTTTCCTCCCCCGGGAACTGATCCGGTACGTCACTATAAATTTCTTCATATTTGACTTGAACTCAATTTCAATCCAGATAGCAGACGCCATTCGGGCGAGGCGGACAAATGGCACGCTTTTAGACCTAGACGGTGTCCTGTACGTCTAATTAGACCGCTCAGGATAGATACGGTCGTCATTCCATTCCATAGGCTGAATGCTCCCCTCATTGCCCAAGGAGAGGATATCTTATTCGGTGTCATTCGAGACAATAATACTCTGCCACCTGCAATGCGAGAGCTTTTCGTGAGTTGTGGTGTTTTTTCTGTTTTTTAAGCTGGATCTGGACTGGACATACTTACATTCCCCTTCTATTAGATATTGCGTATCGCAGTTCTCAATAACGCTACTTACGAATGGTAATGCACCGAACTTGAATGCCTTTTAGCATCTAATAATTGATCTAGGCTTCAGCACGAATCTGTCGGGCGTATGGCAGGCCTAACCACAGAGCAGCTTTTGGCTATTCGACTAGCCCCGCCTTTCTTCGCATCGCAAGGTGTGAACTTGACCTCAATCCTTGGCCCCGACCTTGTTGCGGCCATGACATTTACTGACTGGATCACGAAAAACGTCCATGTACCTGACGATGTGTTCAACGCGCTGAGGACGTTCCTCAACGACTCGCAGCTTGTGGAAGCGACTGCGACAGCTGCTGGATATAGTTTTATCAGCAGGTTCGTTGTTGCTTTGAATGTAGATGCAAAGATGGACGTGCCTGTTCCGATTCCTTCATGACTGCACACTTTACTGTAACATACCTGTCGAATTACTTCAGAAATGCAGCGAGCAATCTACAAATAGGATCTCCTCTAAATTCATCCATATAGTGGTACATAGATTACATCACTGTTCCCACGTTAGACGGTTGATCGTCCGTCCAACAGCAAACACCTCTTTACTTTGTTTAATCATCGCTCACTTTCTGGGCTGGTAGAACTGTTGCGGACTTTACGGAGACAGAACTCAACCACATGGACGGTATGTATCTCATGACATTGACGTCTATGGCTCGGAGCAGCGAACAGAGAGCTTACGCCACGAATCAACGCGAATATGAACTTGCAATCGTGATGCTTGTTTTAGTCTGAACTGGTCGAATGATTCCTCACAAAGCCTCATTGTATCGCAAGCTCTATTATCAGGAATGGCTTGGCTGCCCTATTCCATTCGTTGACTATCCTTTTATCGGTTGCTCGGTCTGAAACGGATTCCATATTCTAGGATCTCATCCTCTCTATCAAGACAGCACTGGTATCCCCCAATCTATTATAGTACCCAAGTACCTTCCGAAACTCACTTGCTTTATGAATATCAGATTATGCTTGCTTTGGTGGAGCATCGCGATGTCAGTGCACTGGTTCTTCGTGAATTGGCAAGGGTCACGATGTTCAGAGGCTCACCTAAACACTGTATACTCTAGACTCAACGCAGAACGAAAAATGCCGTCATGGACTTTTCTCATCACTGCCAAACAGTCAAGCTCGAGTATATAATGCTTCTCCTTCGAAGGGAAGGTCCATTACGATTGTCCTCACTCATCGGTCCATCATCATGACATTCCTCACCTTGAGTTTTGCTGCTTTGCTGGCGTATATTTCCTTGCCGTTCAAACCAATAGCAACTGTGGCTTTGGACAACGGGATCGGGAAACTTCCATGTAAGCTTTGTAAAACACATGAAAATCATCGGTATACACTAACTTTCGTTGTTTCAGTCATGGGATATAACAGTGGGTTCTTAGCCTCGTACGAAACGCAATGCATGAATCTCATCTAGCTGAACTCTTCATTGGCAGCCTGGAACGCATATCATGTGAGTTCACCGTTGGAATCCAAGACATAGTGCTGAATACCTCACTGCTAGTGTGATATCGACGAGGATCTGATTCTTCAAACTGCACAGCTAATGAAGTCCCTCGGACTTGCGGTAAGAGTTGTCATGCTGGAATATAAATCCGAACTGAATTGGAGAGAACGTCAGGACCTTGGGTATGAGCACATGAACATCGATGATTGTTGGGCGGAAAAAAATCGCAGTGTTACTGGAGATCTGGTTGCCAGTTTGTTGAATACTGTCGCGCTGTTTCTCGCTGTAGCTCATCTGTTTCGGACTAGACGCTACACGTTTTCCTTCGGGATTCAACAATCTAACGAGCCAAATACATGATTTGGGATTGTGAGTCTTCTATTGACTCCTATAGAACGAAACTGCATCTGATTTTTGCGATCGCTACATAGGAAAGCCGGTATTGTAAGTAATCCCTAAGGGTCACTACCAAGAATAATGATTGACGACATGATAGTATAGTGATTCCGGGTGGTTCACTTGCCAGCTGTACCCAGGGTCTTATCTGAACGAGGCAAGGCGAGTTTGCTGTTCACTTACTCGCCTCAGGGGGTTGTGCTCATTTTGAGCCAGAGATGCGGAACAATTCCAGAACTGGGGCTTTGATCTTTTGAAGTAAGTGAGTCATCCTTAAGATTAAGTCTCAACCGCTTACATTGGTCCCAAGGTATGATAACTGTGCGGGTAGGTGTTTCAACCGGAGGGCAAATTAAATACACTTCAACCAAACTATCAGTGCCATTTGATGAAATCATTGATCTTGGAATGGTTGGCAGTAAGTTCACGGACTAGTTGGAGTTGTTCACTTCTTGAATTCCGCGTCCAGAGTATACTCGTATGGCAGATGCTATTGCGAATTTGTCTGCAACAACGGGTGAGCCTCCTTTGCTTTACTCGTTATGCCAATGGGGAAGGGTGAGTGTCTATAATGAATAGCAAAGTCACTGACCCCTGATCTCGGACCTTGCAGGAACAACCGTGGCTTTGGGCTAGGAAGCTCGGACAAACTTGGAGAGTAAGATTACTGTCGTCCTTGAACGCCCCAGAAATTAAATCTTGGAATGTTAACAGACCACTGATGACATTGACGCCGACTGGGAACACCTTGCTAGCATAATTAACCAGTAAGGTTATTTTTCGCTACATACGTCGAAGTTTACTCATGGCTTGGTCATCTATAGAAATTCATTCATCACCTGGGCTTCTGATTTCTACGGTCACAATGATATGGACATCGTAAGTACACCACTCAACTAGCATCAGAACGGCTACTCATCTTCATCTTTACTTCTCCTAGCTCGAAGTGTAATGAACTTCAATCGCGTCTATTCATTTTATACTTACTAACATTTATTGGCGCGCAGGGGAAATGGTAATCTCACATTTGACGAAGCCAAGTCTCACTTCACTGCGTGGAGCTTGATGAAATCGCCTCTGCTGATAGTGGGTCCTATTCATATACCTCTTTACGATGCTGACTCTTCATAGGGCACGGATGTGAGTACCTGACGACTAGTAAATGTCCAGTCTATGAACTCAGCTTGCTGAAGCTCACCGCTGTTACAAATGAAACCCTTGAGGTTCTGATGAACCCAGAGATCATAGCGATCAACCAGGATCCTGTAGTCGGTACCTCTATATCTCCTTTCCGATGGGGAATCAACGTATGTGAACACAGACTTCAACATTCTAATGTAATGTTTGACGCATTTTTGATAGCCGGACTGGACTTTCAATGCTACTCATCCCGCACAATACTGGAGCGGCGAGAGCCAGAATGGGACCATATTCATGCTGGTGAATGCGCTCCGAACTTTGATTGGATGTGTCGCATAGACTAACGTACAAACGTAGCTCAATGTCCTCGACGAATCCGCTGATATGTTTTTTAATCTGACGGAATCTCCATGGATCAACGCAGGAAGACAATATTCTGTCCGAGTATGCTTTGGTTGTTCAAGAGCATCCGGACTGTTCAACTGATCTCTTTTCTCTAACTCAGGATCTCTGGACTCATACGAACAATGGTACCGCTGTTCGCAATTTTACTGCCAATGCTGTTCCAGCCCATGGAGTGGTCGTCTTATTGGCGCAAGATGCGGGCCCGGAACCTGCTGGAACCCAACCTCCTTGTGCTCGTCCTGAGTGGTGCATTGATCAGAACGGCACTTTGGTTCAATAGTGGAAGCTTCTGGTAATTAGCAGGACACGAATGAACTTCTCGCACTCATGATTGAACTTTCGCATAAGCTGTATCATATACTGTATAAAGATACAAGTAACAAATGAAATTTCGAAGGAAAGAGGGAAGAGTGTTTATTACAGAGTCGGATCCTCGATAGAAACGCTCAAGTGACCACGACGTGACACAAGCTGCTATCCTGATTGCCCAAGGAAATCATACATTGGATTTATTGATGGATGGTCGGCCTGTCAATACTTGGGGATATGAAGCCTTTTAATTCGTCAACGTACGGAGCAGATTGATACAAACAACTAAGTTAATACAAGACAAAAAAGAAAATAGCTCAAATAGCGGAAGATAATACGACGTAACGACAGATATCACTAAAAGGTCCGTAACCAAAATCAAGTTTTGCGATAAATGAAGTCTTTAAATCAGGACCACAAAATGAAAGACATAGGACCAATCTTACAAAGCCTATTACAATCCAAAGGAGGATGCAAGGGATCGGGCCACAGAAGGTGCTCGAGAAGGTGCTGCAGAAAGGGCAACTGATGGAGCGACGGAGGTCATTCTTGACGGAGCGTGTTGTTGAACTTGAAGCTCCCATAGCTTGTCCTTGGCACGAGCCTCGATGTTTTCGAAGGGAGAAACTTGGTTGACTGAGATACAGTCCCGAGTACTGAGCACAAGCAGTTCAAAGAAGAACGACGCAGCAGCACGTCGAGATGCCTATTCAAAGGACCGTCAGTAAACAAGTAGCACTCGATTTTTAGATGTTTCACCGACCTTGTCCGCCATTTTCTTGAAACTAAGCACTTTCTCCTCAGCATCACCCTCTATTGGTCGAAGTTCTTTTCGAACAACCGAGATAGCCTTGAGAGTGTTCCTACTGTAACTCTCAACTGCCTGGACATCCTTCTCATTGCCAGTGGCTTGCGTCTGCGTCTGAACATCGAATGCAGAGATAGGGCACGCTGCGTTCGCATAGTTTTCTTCTCCCTCTTCAGGAAAAACTCCATCCACAGCAGGAGTCGATAATCTGCTGAGTACGGAGGGAGCCGCTGACTTTGATCTCGCCCGGTCCAAATCTACGTTGGCGGGATCGAACTGGGGAACATCCAACTGGAAATCATCTATGAGTCCTGATTGGTCAGGGAAATCCAGTGCATCAGGTCCCATGCTTCTTCTTCCGAGAATATCGCTCGCGGGTGCAACGCTATCCGCCCGACGACCTACCTCGACCTCTGGATCTTCAGCAGCGTGATCTAGACGCTGACGTTTATTGCCGCCCTTACCACCGGGAGAGGTCCCCCGTCGCTTGTTTCCGGCAGTATTGAGGGGATGCATGAAAAGTTCTGCAAGTTCGGGAGCCAGCCCAGGCGGTGCAGCACAAAAGAAAGTCCCTTCCGGGGTGACCTTGGTAGGCAGAAAGTGGGAGATGGGATCGTTATGAACCTCAAGTAGACGCATGACAACAGCAGAGCGGGGGAGAAAATGCGGTTCAGTCAGGATATCACTAAGATCGCGATTGTTTTGAACTTCTCTGCCTCTTCCAACTTTAGCACCAGGCCCATCTTTGAGCTCCGTGACTGTGTCGATGATTTGTTTCTTCTCTTTGAGCTTGCGTTTGATCTTCGACACTGTAGGCGTAGCCTCTGCGTTTTCAGTAATGCCGACATCAGGCGGAGGCGTTGCAGGGACGGAGCTGAGAGGTGATGCTGTTCAAGAAAAACATGAGGATAACGCAAATGATATAGATGAGCTAGACGCACATGCTCTAGAGGAAGCTCGCGTTTGACCAGGAGTTTTGTCAATGTCCATTGGTATTGGATCAAATCCTACACCAAGAGCCTCCAAATCAACTCCTCCAAAATCAGGGATATCAAGATTCATGTCTGCTCCGAAGGGGTGTTCTGAAAGTTCCCTAGTCCTACTCCTACGCGAGAGAATGTCGAAACTACCGTCTACATCCATAAAGTGGTCACCGATAGAATCACGGTGTGATGCAGCATCCCTTCCAACACCGACGCTCCCATCCACGCTCATGGACTCGTCCGCACCCTTCTCACTCTCAATAGGGGCATCTCCAAAGTCGAGTCCGAGGTCAAGAAAGTCTTGAGAGCCTATCCCATCTGTAGGTCCAAGGTCAAATTGATCATTGTCGAAATCGAGTGGTTCAAAGGTATCGGTCGGAGGAAGTGTGATATCATCAATGCGTGCTTGATGGTGTCCATGAGTGGGCGCAGGTCTGTCTTCATCGAAATCTTGCAGCCTGTTGTAGTGAGGTTAGGGGCAGACTGAGAATAGAGTAAAAATCATCCAACCAATCGTCGTCAGGCATCATATCGAAGTCGAAAGCGTTTGCTTGAATGGTAATTGCATTCTTGTTCGCCACAAGCTGCTCTTCGGCCATGTCAACGATACCACGACTGAAAGCCTGCAAAAAACAGTGAGAATAGGCGAGAGAGATAGTAAGGTGTATGGCTCTCACCATCTTGATCTTGGACATGGCTTCATTACAGTCGTCAAGGAGGTACTTTGCTTTCCGACTGTAAATGCGGACCACCCCAAGTAATAGTTGCCCGCTCAGTCGTAATGCCATGACTTCAATTTCTTGATGTATAATAGCCTCTGCGGAGAGGTTATAGATGGTCATAACGGAGGAGAATTACGACTTACCTACTGATTCTTCGATATCAGTCTGTAATGTCTGGGTCTTGGATAATTTGCGTTCCATGTGAGCTGCAAGCCATACTTTCCCAAGGGGCCCACGACGCGACAGAATGGCTTCTGAGTAGAACTAGAAGAGATTGAGCAGAGTTAATAAGCAGATAAGTCAGAAATTACCATGGCGAGAAAGAGAAGATTATAGGGTGTCGCGGTGGTCACAAGAGAGGAAAGACGCGCCTGCACTGCCACGGTGACCAACACAGAAATTCATCACATGACTTCTGCCCAAGCTAAAATTACCTAATCCTTCCTAAACGGCGGCATGCTTGGATCTTCTCGCTCGTCCGTTCGGCGCGTCTCGTCGCGAATTACTCGTTGTATACAAAGCAAACCAACCAGTATGGATCAATCTAACTGTACCCGTGGCTTCTGTATCTGATGATTGCGCTATAGCTTCCTACACTCGCGCTTTCGCCTCCCTTGTCAGTGACACTACTACTGAACAATTTCAATATCCACCAATAGGCGGTGGTTCCGCAGACGCACTACGGAGCAAACCCTTTCAATTTGATAGCACTTCTAATGTCGAATTCCAGAAAACAAGGGATGGTAGTAATCTAGCTAGAGCCAATGCTCAACTTGCCAGTGCGGCAACTAGAGGAGACTCTCAACGTGCATTGGAGGTAGTCGCCGACATGAAGTTGCAGGGGACTAAACCAGACTTGGACACATACAATCTCCTCCTTCGCTCAATGTCTGGGAATGTACGTAGCGCCGATGCGTGGGCTATTTTTGAGGACATGAAATCATACGGAATAAAACCAGATGTAAAGACATTTAATGCCCTCATAGTGGTCAGTCAAAACCCGTTCCGTATTTTCTTTTGTTCACCCCTACCTTTTCAGGCACACCAACATAGAAACTCATCATACTTATGGCCTATCATCAGAGCGATGGAGGAGATGGGAGTCGAGCCTAATGCCGCTACTTACAGTCTCATCATCAGTTACTTCGCCTCTGCGAAGAACATTGAGGCCGCGCTCCGATATTTTCATGCTATGAAACGCAAAGGGATTGAACCTGAACTTCGCACCCTGCAACTGATCGTCCAAATTGCCGCAGACTCAGGCCATGCAAGATTGGCGTTGGATGTACTGAACGCTTTTGAGTCAGATTCCGTGCGCAGACTAGAATCGGATGTTTGGATAAACTGTTTGACTGCTTCTGCGAGTTGCCTCTGGGTAAGTATTGCGACTATGTTGATCATATAGCTGCCACTAAGCTACTTGGTTTTATAGCAGGACGGCGTCATCGAATGCTGGAAATATGTCGTCCAAGAACTCAATCTGAGTCCAGGTGAAGGTATCTGTATGGCCGTTCTCCACACCGCTGCTCGCCACGGCCTACCTGATTTAGCTACGGACGTCTTTCGAGTGCTCAGACTGACAGGCGTGCCATTGCAGGAGCGTCATGTTGCGCCTCTTATTGAAGCTTTCTGCAGAGCTGGCCAGGTCAAAGAGGCGTTTATGACGGTAGACATCATGCAAGAGACCATCCCTATACTACCTTCGACTCTTCTTCCAATCCTCGAATATGTGAAGAAGAATATAGACACTTTTGATTCTACCTGGGCTCTCATGGATGAAATCCACAAGGAGAGGCCGTTACAACTCTCGTCCCTTAACATCATCGTCAGAGCTGCCATTGCTTTGGGAGATCTGCAGCGTGCAGTAGGCGCGTACAAGAGTTTCCCAGACTACAACATCAAAGCAGATCGAGATACATTCCATCTTCTTCTCGAAGGAGCCGTCGCCGCTCGCCACCAAGCGTTGGGAGATCGAATATTACAGGATATGAAAGAAGCACAGATCACTTTCGACTCACGCACCTACGAGCTCATGATCGACCTGGCCATAACGCAAGAGACGTACGAAGAGGCATTCCAGTATCTTGAGGAAATGAAGGCTGCAGGCTTCAAACCTGTGGCGTCCACGTATAATGCTCTGGTGAATAGGTGTGCCCTCGAAGGAGACTCTCGATACACTATTGCTTTAGAGGAAATGGAGGAAATGGGTTATGAAGTAGATCCCGAATTCCTTGGCAAGGCAAAAGATGCATTCTCACTGAAAAGTGACGAGTTCACTGCCCGGTTAGAGGAATACGAGAGTTTAGGAGAGGCACGTTAGAGATTTGAGGATGGAGAGCAACTAAATATCTACTGTGCTGTGCTGTTAACGTCACTTCTAATTCGGGCGCTTATATTATTTACCTTGTATCTCCATGTCGCTGCTCAGCAGTTTGAGCTAGTACTTGATGAACTCTCATACTACAACAAGTAACAAATGAAGTCAATTACCGACATTTTTCGAAAACTTCCTTCCTCGCTTCTGCTCAGCCCATTCCAGTCCTACTTGTTGGACCCACAGAAAAGAATCACATTACTCCGGAACCGAGCTGATTTTTTACTATATTTTCTGAACTCGACTCATAAGTTGATCTACACTAATCGCAACATGTCTACTCACCTTTCCCCGCCTTTGGGCAAGCCTTTACACGACAGTCACTATAAAATCCTCAGAAAGCTCGGAAAGGGCGAGATGGCGACGACCTGGCTTGTCCGTGACGCAGGCCGCCCAAGGTTTTGAATCTTCAGACCAGCTATCTTCTAATCTCTACGGACTTCAGCAGGAGGCTAGGGACACCAGCGTTAAGTCTTTTCTTCTCAATCGAGCTATCCCCACTTAAACTGCTTCCCAGACTTTTGAGCTACTCATAGTAGATGTTTATTCGATCACGAAGGTGAGAAATCAGACTGGGGCTTTGAAGACGATTATCCAATCTCAAAACACAACTTAGACTCATTGACTGCAAAAGGTTAGTCGTGAACGGTTGTCAAACACAGTGAATCATATGTGTGAATGACCGAGTACTCGCACTTATTACTATACTAGGTTTAATATCAGATTCATAGTACGAACGCAACATTTCGGTTGCGAACACTAACAACGCAAAACGGACTAACTCCGCAACGAAAAATGACCGTCCGGTTGCTAATAAGCTTTACTCAGATCAAGGCAAACAAAAGTCTACCGTTAGCTTGCGTTCTTCCGAGGACCATGCTGAAGTTGTCGGACGACGGACACTGACAGAAATCATGGGTCCCTGTACTTAGGGGCTGCACTCAATATATTGTTACGGTGAGAAGGTTTACGCCTCGATGTTGAACAAGGCTTTATACATGAGCTTGGATTCGTGAAGGCTACCAAGTGGAGACCGATGTATATGTGTACATGATTCCCAGCATTATCTACATGCGCCCTTGGAACGCCTTTCAGCGACCCGTGGGGATGTGTGCAGTTCGGAGCTTATACCGGCCCCGTTGTAAGGAAACAGTGATGTGCTCTGCTTCTCGAGGATCAGAGCCTCCCACATGGGCGCCATGGCTAAACACATTCATGTTAGCATTTCAGGACTACAGTCAAGCTTATCGGCTCCTACCGAATACGGGCTATATTAGTGCCCACAGGTAGCTGATGTGTGTAGAGATACTCCAGGACTTTTGCTTCGTGGAATTTCTTGGGATCAACGTCCCCAAAGTCTGCAGCTACAAACCGGGCAATGTCCTGTAGAGCAGCGACGGTCCATTTGATAACAACGCTCATGCTGGTAGAGGGATGCTGTAGAGGAACGCATATTTCAGTTTATAGCCGGTAAGAGATGTTAGACACCGCACGCCTTACATGTTTGGCAACGTTGTGGCAGTCAGTTGTAGGTGGTGAATTATGAAGCTGAGCGGAATATGGATGCATTTATAGCAAGAATTTCGCCCAGAATAAAATTATTCGATACCTGTAGATTGCACCGAAAAAAATAGAAAGCTGATAAAATCATTTCCCGACTGTTGCCAGATGTGGTACATAATCGCCCCCTTAAATCTGCACCCACAAATAGTCATGAGTTTATCAGCCTTGCGATTCTTTTGAAGCAGTTCACGATTGTCAAAAAACACGGAGTATTGGTTAGCTGAACAACAATTGGGCGATGATTTTGAATATCAGTCTTCTATACTTAGTCGTGCGCTATGAACGCGAGTTTTGGCTAATCTTGATTTGATCTTGATCCAAAAAATTGAACGGACAGCTGTGTTTCGAAAATTGTAGGTCGCACTGAAAAAATCTACAAGCATTCCCGGGCATTCAGACGAATGTAGTGTTATCTCCTTCAATCTGCACCCACAATAGTCATGAGTGCGGTCTTATCAGCCTTGTACTTGTCGAAAAGGCACGGGGTGTTGATCAGCCATCTACTGAACAACAAGTGGGCGTTAACTTTGAAAGTCAGCCTCAATACTTAGAGTTTCGGTTAACTGAGCAATTCAAATCATCACCGTGACGCTTCACAGCCTACAAGATACATTACACTGTACAGAGAATATCTGTCTAGCCTTTGCCCATGCAGACTCTAATACATGCTCATTAACAAATTTATTTGCCTCGATTTTCTGGGGAATTGGCCTGCTAAATGAAGTTCACCATACAACACCACTAAAAGCTGGAATGGTAACTAGCCCTTCGAGTGAGTCAAACACCTTCTAGGGTATTGTGGGTCCATCTGTTACATGTGAACTTACAGTATAGGCACCCTTAATTGTGTAGAGTGTCCACACATGACAGTCTATTGATTTGATCAAGGGTTTTTCCTGGAACGAACCCTGTTGAAATACTGGGAGCCGGAACGGTTTGGTGACAACTGAACAAGAGAACTTCAAGTCGGCGGGATGTCTTCGAGGTGCTCAATACAAGAGCAACGGGGGAAGAAAGGGCAGAAACTGTTCTCGTTTCGGGTCTACATACTCAGTATATAAAATAACTTGAACTTATAAATAAAGACATTTCATAACCAAACCTTATATGAACAGGAAATTGAAGGGCGCCGTGACTGGAACAACCTGGGCCATCCTTGACTTGACACAGACGTTGCAACTAAGAAAGATTGCTAATATGCTATCCATTACCCTTATTTTTGGACCTCCGAGTCAATGCTCCAAAATGAGTGGATATCTATACCAATTCCAAACTCGACCTCACACATGTGTACCATCTTGTTTGGATTGCAGAAGGAGATGAAAGGAAGACAACATTCCACACACAATATGGTTCCTTTGAGTGGCGCGTGATGCCCTTCGGGCTGACCAATGCCCCCATGGCTTTTCAACGGTTTGTTAACACACCGAGATGAGTAAAAAATCCGTCGAGCGGAAATAGCTGCTGAAAGTCACGTGACTTCCATACATGGCTTATCGGTAGTCACGTAATATTTTAGATTAGCTTTATAAGGATAATCAATGTATTTCAGCAGCTATTACTGCTCGAAGGATATTTTACTAATTGCCGTGTGTAACGACATCTTCGCAGACATAGTAAGTACTCAATGTCTGCGTCATTGCTTACCTTGATGACATCCTCATCTACTTGGACAACCTGCAACAACACTTGGAACCCATACGCAAAGTCTTACAATGACTCCGAGCACACAATCTCTTCTGTAAACCATTGAAATGCGAGTTTGGAGTTGATGGCACAGTCAAATACCTTGGTTATATCTTATCACCTCCCAAAGGTCTCACAATGGTGGCCAACAAAATCAAAGCAATCATGGATGACAGAGAGTATATATATATATATATATGTACAGAAAGGAATCAGGACTCGGAAGATCTAAGTTGACCAATTTATAATAAAGCTAGATAATATGGGACATTGAGGACAATGAGATCACACTGAGTAAAGCCAGAGGAAGAGGAGAACAAGAACAAGACATAGTAAGTGAAACCTAGAATGTGAGGGATGTATTGTTACAACAGACTGTGATGACTGACACCACAACATGCCACAACCTTTCCTTTCCAAACAAATTGATGATCAATCGATGATCAGTTATCCAGCAATTGCGACTAGGTCAAAATTGACATGACCTTGTAGGTCAAAATTGACACGACCTTGTAGGTCAAAATTGACACGACCTCCGTGCGCGATAATCGATTCGTACTAAAATGTTCGTGAGTATGTAATATAATAGTTACTAATTTTATCACATGTCGTACGAAAAGGCAGATTTAGATTTCATGCTAAATCCTGGGGCCTCCATCGCAAAATGAGCTTCATCACGACCACTCGACCATTGACTTATCTCCTAGGTCTGCTCAAACGCACCATGTCTAGTGACTCTCTCTCCCATCTCTCTCCGCCTATAGGCAAGCCTTTACATGGCAGTCACTACACAGTCATCAGAAAGCTCGGAAAGGGCGAGACGGCGACGACCTGGCTTGTCCGTGACGCAGGCCGCCCAAGGTTTTGAATCTTCATACCAGCTATCTTCTGGTCTCTATTGACTTCCTCCTAGGGACACCAGCGAGTACGCAGCTGTCAAAATTCTGACCGCCGAAGCCACATTAGACGTCGAACGTGGCCATGTTCACGAGCTTGAATTCCTCAAGGATATTGCTCAGCGCGCTCAAACATCTGATGATGAAGGTCCTGACTATCTTGCAATTCTATTAGACGACTTCACCGTTACTGGTCCTAGTGGAAACAGACATCTTTGCATGGTCCAGCATCTGTATAGCACCTCGGTTTCGGCACTGCGCCGCTCAGCACCTACCAAGTCTCTTCCAGTATATACAGTTCGCAACGTCATCTTCATGGCCCTCCACGGTCTCGCATACCTTCACTCACTGAACATCATTCACACTGGTAGGTTCATTTGACCTATCTTGATGTACTATCAAATCTGACAATACCGCAGACCTCAAGCTTGACAACATCCTTTTCGCCAACACCCTTTATTCTGATGACCGAGAACTGGAACGATATCTGTCTGCTAACCCAGTGGAACTGGAGGAGGATGGTTCCCCAAAATCACAGCCCATACCCCATAAATGGACATATGACACCAGTGCGTTTGAAGCTGAGCTCATGTCTGTTGTGCTCATCGATTTAGGACATGGTATGTCCTAGCCCTCCTATGCGTTTGGATCGAGCTGACCACTTACACAAATAACTAGCCCAACGCGCAGGAGTCCAACCAACAGCAGATTTATTCAGTGCGCCGGCTCTTCGAGCCCCCGAGGTCATCTTATGGTCGGATTTCGGATCAGCTGTAGATATATGGGCCATAGGATGCCTAGTAAGTTTGTTCTTTTCTTCATTCAATAAATCATCCCCACTCAAACTACTTCCCAGACCTTTGAATTACTCGTGGGACGTTGGTTGTTCAATCCCGAAGCTGGGGAGCCAGACTGGAGCTTGGAGGATGACCATCTGGCAAAAATGATGGAGCTTACAGGACAGCATTTTCCTCCGGCTATGCTTGCTCGTGCTAAGAATCGGGACAAGTACTTTGACAAGGACGGTAAGGACTTTCGGACTACGCAACATGAATGATGATTCTCAAGGCTGATTTCAGGTAACCTCCTCCGCATCCCTGAGCTCATACCAGTAACGCTCGAACAAGCTATGACGAATTACAAGATTCCGGGCTTAACAGAACAAGATATCAAGTTGGCTGCAGACTTTATTAGAGCTTGCCTGAAATTTGACTACAAGGAAAGAGCAACAGCGACAGAACTGACTGCGCATCCGTTCTTGGAGGATGCTTTGAGGTGTTGACATCCTTTCTGACGAACAAGAGGTGAATATCTAATTACATATGTAATATGTTATTTTGCAGGGTTCGTTGTTTTCGAATGCATATATGAGCTTAAAATTGAGCTAGACGTTCATGCGTGTGGTATAGATTGAGTAACGTTGATCGGATAGCTTTAAGTAGTATTTGGAATTTCGGATCCGACTCCAGTCCGACTGACTCACCACCTTCTACTCCTTCTACTCCTTCTGTTTCTGTGTCGCCCTCATGGAGGACATCCAGCCTGTATCCGTCATCGCTGATCAGCAGCCTAAGCCACTAGATGCAGCTCCCCTACTAGATGCACCAGTGCCCTTATCATTCCCTTCGATTCTGCGTAACCCAGGGATTAAGGACAGATATGCTTATTTGTATGATGCGAAACCTAGAAGTTCATCATCCCCAACGACGTACAAGAAGAACAAACGGGACGATAATGAAGGCAAGCGGTGGGTTAGGCGAAAGGAAAACGGTAAGTGTTAACGAAGGCTGAAATCCTAAAAAGTCCTTATCACTAAATGTTCATCTAGCCCGGTTTACTGAAAACCCACACATCTCTCTTCCTACAAGAAAAGACCACACTCTGCAACTTGCTGAACCGAAAACCACCTTTCCAGAGCCCCTTCCTCCTTATCTGCAACGTAACACTAAGATCCCAGCCACGTCTATCCCTGTAATCGATCCTATCTCCGCAGATGCTGGGCGGTTCTCTTTCAGTATGAAAGGAATGCGCCGGGACTTGCGCCGAGCTGGTTATCGAGCAGAACATTTAGTGCGCCAAGTTGAAACAGAAATTCTGGAATGGCTTGACGCTGGTGGTGTGACGCTTAACCCTGACCTTGTCGACAGCATAAATTACTCTGTAGCTACTGGACGTCCTGTTGCTGATACTGGCTCCATTTTTGAAGTCTTCCGGACACCACAGCAACTTATCTGGCGTATTCCCGACGATGCATTTGCTCGTTATGTCGTCCATTGCTGCGCTAGGTATCATAATGTCGTCAGCTTTAGTACGCATACAATCATCTTAATTTCTGGTCTTCAAATTCTCTGACAAACCTACACCCTCTTCTAGGCAAAGAGGCTGCGGGTTCAAGATTCACTTATCTTCTTCGACCCAATGTCACTCGGCCAGACCGCCAGGCAGCTTCCTCCTTGGACACACCTCCAACGACAGACCTCGACGCCTCCTCTCGATTTGATTCAGACACAGATTTCGGTTCTTCAGTTTTTGCCGACTCTGATGTCGAATCGCAGCCTGCTGCTGCTTCTCACGATGACGATAATCTCTCAGATATTGACGAAGTGTCTCTCTCTGGTGAGATGCTATCCGTCGAACTAGACAAAGACGCGTGGTCTGTCATTGGGGACTCTGATGCAGACGGTGAATTTTCAGAAGCGGAGCATGCTTTGACAAGCCCGTTCAATTCCTTGTCTTTGCGTGAGGAGGTTGATGATCCGGAGCGCACCTTGGAGGCGATACCTACACGAATTTTGAGGCAAACCGGTGCCTCCAATCGTTGGCAATCACAACGCTCTAGCTCTTCGCCTTCTCGTTCCCCTGTGCGAGTTGTCTCTCGGCGGCTGGTGCTTCGTGATTCTCCGCTCGTAATGAAGGAAACCAAAACCCTTTATGCTTATTTATATTCCTAATTGCTATCCTGCATCTTGCATACAACTGATAACTTGTACAACAGACACGACAGACACATCCTATTAGAGAGAATAAGTAGCAGCGACTGATGAACTGTCTAGCCTGCCACAATGGATGTTGATGTTGCACATCGAACGAGTCAATGATTCTTTCGCACCCTTATACGCGTACGCCTAGAAAAAGATTTCGACGGACCAATATAATCAGTCTTATAGTCGAGCCCACAAGATCGCGGTAGGAGTGGGTTCGAAATTAGGACGCTGGAACAGCAAAGCATACTTTGAGCACCGGTAGCACAGGATCATGGAGAAATCATGATTGAAGCTTTTTGAAATGAGAACAATCAATACAGTACAATTTTAATCAACCTTGGTCTATTTTCAATGTCTCTTGAAGTATCAGGCCCAAGAATGCGTTGTGTCCTGATCTTTGACACTCTACGCGATGAGCCCCTGTTGGTTCAATATGCGAATCTCAGCCACACCCAGACTGTTTCGAATCAGAGATACGAGGTTCCGTCTCTTCAATAACAGATTCTATTAGAGGTGAAATTCTGGACACTGATCAGATGCTACAGGCGCTACAGATGTCAGATAGCTCCAGAGACTTCGAGAACTGTAACTTGAAGCATTTGACATTCTGAATGAGCTGAGTGTCGGCGTACCTGCGGGGTATGACTGCCTAGTACGTGCATATTATGCCCTTGAATCATTCCAAAACGTCAAAGCCAAGAAATTTATTGTTCCTGGATACTCATCGCTCACTTTTGGCTGACTAGAACAAACTAATGGCACTTCTCATTGATTGCTTGACCATATTTAATAGTTCGAAAGATAGGGTCGAGTCCAAATGATTTCTCGCTCGAGATACGTACAGACGTACCGCTTGGGTATGCTACCACTCGGATACTCCTTTGTGATCCTCCTCGCACACCCTTGGGTCAGTACAAAGCAATTTCAAGCTGTCGCTCAGCAACTCATTTTTGATCCCCTGCTAGTCTGCATCCTCCTTTGAAGGCTCTACCAAGGTTGCTCGACAAACCAGTATCCCCAGTGGATGGTCATTCTACTCCTGTTTCATGTGAGATTAGTGTTCGTGCGCTTCTTAATCGCTGACTCTCTTGTTCTGTGCAGTGATAATACCTTGTCTGGCCGACTGCTCACTGTCAATAGCGGACTTCCATCCAGTACGGTGACTGCAGTAGGATGTGTCGAGTATTGCTCATCCAACAACTGGACATACGCAGGTGTTGAGTACGGGGGCGAGTGTTGTAAGTCGAGTCGACGATTCGGTTCCAACATGGTCATAACACATTCACAGATTGTGACGAGGTCCTACATGAAACTGGCTCGCAAGAGACTTCTTCCAGTGATTGTGATATGCCATGCAACGGCGACACCTCTCAAACTTGCGGAGGTCCTAACCGCATTGATGTTTACTGGGACGGAGATCTCAATGTACCTTCAAGTCCTCCCACCTTATACCAAAGTTATTGGACATACAGTGGGTGTTTTGTGTAAGTGATGATTGATGCTGCTCAGATCGCTATCTTCGAGTTCAATACTAAGACTATCATCCTAGAGACAACACAAGTCAACGAACGCTCATCACCCAGGTAGAGCCTCCTTCGAGTAGTGTAAGCCCACCGACTTGTGCGGATACATGCGCATTCTATGGGTACACTACGATGGGTACCGAATTTGGCGGTGAATGTTGTGTGTAGAATCCTTTTGTCTATTTGTTTCCATTCATAACTTTTGAACCTGGATGTTATCAGGGTGTGGGAACGATACTGGTTCCGCAGCTCAGGTAGCAGATACTGAGTGTGCGATGACCTGCGATGCGAATCGGGATTACTTTTGTGGGGATGCCAATCGTTTATCAGTCTATCATAACGATCCCCCTCAGGAAACGTATAGCAGCGAATGTCTCGATTTGAATGTCCCCAGCTGGCTGAACATTTCCAACTTCACCCTGTTTGCCAGTCCCAAGGAGCCTCCTACTTCCAGTGGCGGGTGGGAGGGCTCGACTTTACACATCATCGACATCTTGGTAGATGGAGACGCGACTTATTCATTGATATCGGTACGATCGTGGTTTTTTTTGAACGGGATACCATTTTCATCTATCTGTTCTCTTCGATACAGGCTTGTCAAGACTGCAATGTCACCTGGCTCGGTCTCTCTTTCAGTGGCACCGGGGCTGGCTATTTGATTCCTTCAGTTTCCAGTCCTGAAGGAGCTCCGCCGATGCTCAGCCTCAATCTTATTGCAGGGATCAGCGTTGTATTCCAGACTCGCGCAACCATACCAAATGATCTCCCAGATTACCCTAACTTTTGTACAATTGTAAGTTAACATTCGTCTCTGTTTGTTTGAACGTTGGATGAAAATAGCTATGTTTCTAGGCAAACCCTTATCCTTCGGGAAGCGGTTATTCGCCAACCGACGGGCCTGTTCTTCAAGGAGACTACCACGCAGATGCTTGGGCGATGTGTCCCAATATTTCAGCAGTTCCGGCCAATCGCCTAGATTTGGTCTCTCAACCTCAGCCGGACCATCCAAATTACAACGTAGAGGAATGTATTCCAGTTGATGTCTGGGTTGAGTAAAGATGTACGATACGGGAACCGTCATGGGACGGATTACTTTTCCTCGCTGTTTGGTTTTGTTATTTTGCACTTGGTAATGGTATACAATGTTTTGCGCTCACTCGTGTAGAGCTGTAGATTGGGGGACCGGTGTAATAGTGAAATAATTCCCAGTTTGTAGTGTACACATGTAAATCCTAAACCCTCAAACTTATCCTGTTATCAGCCTGACCAGAAGATAGAATGTAGAACCTATAAATCGCTGCAAAGTCTATCAACATCGAACAGTCTACAAAATAAGGCTTGAAAAAATTGGACGTACGACCAGATTACTCATAGTGGTAAACACTAATATGAAGACCAGATAAGCCTTCACTCGACCAGTGGAATTCGAGTCGCCAAACGTCCCGGAAGGGTCGCTGCCTTTCAGTATGGCAATGATCAAGAGGCACTGGTGAATCCAAGGATGAGCAGCTCGAACTATGGGTATGATATGTTCCATCGACTTACGTTGGAAATGACCCAGAGAAGCAGGACCTAGATGACATTAACCTCAAACCCACCTGCATGAAAAACCTCCTCATGGACGTACATTTGTCCTCACGTTCGCATAATAATCTTTCGCTGCCTGCTCCCTCTCCGCCGCACTAAGCGTTGGTCCCCCAATCCGTCTCGTATTCGCAGCGGCCTTCTTCATCTTTCTCTGCTTCAAGTTCTCTATAGCCTCTTGATAGATTTCGTTCACGTCCGCAGCTGTCGAGAGCATCTCCACGTCGACTTGGGATTGCCCATTATTTATGACCGCTCCGAGGTCGATCTCGACAGAGTCTTGTTTCGTTCCCCAGGAGATCTACCGAACGAAAATTGGCAGGCAAACCCTGAGCATTGTGGACGAATAGATCAAGGTGGAGACAACTCACGTCGTCGAGATTTGAGTAAGCATATATGTTCAGAATATTTATATATGTCGGAGAAAGCAACATATACGGGATGAAGCTGGTGAGCATATGCCATGGATCGAACGCTAGCACGCTGCTCGTGGCCCATACTGCGTTTGATATCAATAATGGTAGACAGCGACATAGAACAACTCACATCCATAAGTAATAATCACACTGAAAAGCATCACCGAATTAGCGCTTCCTCCTTGCTGAGCTGCTTTTATCGAACATTTGATGGCCGCGTAAGACATGTACACCATTGCAAGGCCAAGGAGGAAAGTCATTAGCAAGTATTTAAACTTGGATCTGCATTAGTGTATCAGTGATTGCGTGTCTGCCGAAAAGAACTGATTGCACCACTCACGCTTGAGGTTTGTTGCCCATGGAAAACAGAAAACATGCGGCGATCATGAATGCTAGAAAATACTATCGTAGGGGGCCAAGGGTTAGTAGAAACCTATTATAGAATGTGAAATGTTCACCTGTATAATAGGGTTGACATCTTTAATCCAAGTCATCCCAAACGATTCATCTTCCAATGACGACGTCAATACGACCTTGAAACAACATTGGTTATCGAAATCTCATCTTTTGACCAGAGTTCGGCTCACAAAGAACAGATAAAAATTCCCCTAATGTACCAGATCAGTAATCACCAGTTTGAGCAAAACAAAAATGCAAAATGCGACTTACGATACTGAACCAAGCAAATATAATACTAATAATGTTATAGACCGTCTCAAACAACAACACAACCTTCCTCGCCGCGCTGTGTCCTGAACGCAGAATCTGCCCAACATGGGTAATTGCGTACGTTGCAGCGAAGAGCGAGCCGTTCAACCACCGTCGACGCTGACCGATGAACTCTGGGAGTGAGTCAGGGACGTCGGTTTCGCCAACAGCGCCTTTAACGTATTTCAAGATCCTGCGCGAACGAGTCAGATCAGGAATGTTTGCACGAGAGAAGTAGAGAGACAGACCAGTTCGAATGAGCCTTGGCCACGAGTTCAAAGCACAGAATACGCTAGACATTGAAACGATCGTGAGCAAGTTTGTAAAACAAGTAGAGACAAAGATATGTTACATCTTCAGCAAGGTCTGTTGAAAATCGAAAATGATCTTAACGAGAAGGAAAGGAAAGCGAGTGGAGTCGATGCTCACACATATTGGAGGTGAAAATATCTGTATCTCGTCCATGAAGAACCTCGCCTTTGAAATAAGATGCCAATGGACCAACGCCCTTTTCGTCGTTCTGTAGTGCGATATATCTTTAATTGGAGATGCTGATTAGTTGCGGTCACGAATGCAAACGACTTTTACCTATATGCAGAGAACGCGCCGGGCTGAGAGAAGCAATAGACTGAGATGAGTATGTGCTATCGTCAGAAAAAATAAGATCAGTATACGCACAAGCACACTAATGTACCCAAACAAACTCTCAGTGGGTTTATCTAATATACAGCTTATCTTGTATTCGAAATTCTGTGCAGCAACTGTATGGCATAAGGAAGGGTTATTGTAGAGATAATAACGACATACCGAGCGGGTTTAAGAGTAGAGACCAATTTTTGCCCTTGTACGCTGAAATCTCACCACATGCGCCAGCGACATTAGAGTTTAGGTCGAACGTCTTCCAAAGGCGGTAAATACTCTTATTCCCTGGACGTGTTCCGACATCCAGGAGTACACAAACGTTCGGCTGATGCAATTTCGATAAGTAATCCCGGCGGTTTGTGGAAAGAGATTTACCTGTAGAACACTCGCAAACGCGTTGAAAAACCACCTGTGGCTATTGATCTTCCTCTGATTCTTCTCTTTCATGCAAAATATAATTTGCGTCGGTACGATCCCCTTGTCGGGGTATTTGAAGTGTAGATTCGGGTCTAACCCGAACGACGCGGTGTATTCAAATAGATGCGCTGTGACTTCCTTGTCGTCGATGAAGTTCTTCATGTAGGGACCTGGTTGGTAGACTCCGAGGAGAGTAAGGCAGTCAAGCACGCGAGGGTGTATTTTCTTCCGACCGTCAGCAACAATGCAGACGACTACCTGTGTTAGAGCAAGATCAGCCGGTTGAGATACGAAAAGGCACAATAAGTAGCACCTTCTTCCAAGCATCAGCACCCCATGTCTGCGAGCTTTTTCGCGTGCATAAATGTTGAATGTTCTTCATAACACCATAGATCGTGCGACAAAACAATATCTCATCTTCCTGTAATAGTTGGTCAGAAAGACAACAACCTGCCTGCCTCATATCACGCACGTTATACATCGTGATCACGATAAACAGCTCCGTCGTCCTCCTCATCTCAACTTGTCTTAAGGAGAAACCCTGCTTCGCGAAATCGTCTGGATCACAAGTCACAGCTGTATATCGCATTTTCATCATCTCTGGCTCTCCCATACGTGGTAGCACCAAATTAGGAGGAACAGGGAGCTCCAAAACCAGATTACCTCTGGTAAGCTGTACTCGTTTCGTCATGTTGTGCCGACGCGTAACTCTACCACTTGGTGCGGGACCAAAATGCCGTGTCTCAACAGGAGTTATGGGTTCTGTTGGGGTTGGTAGAGCAGAAGAGTCGTAGGCATATTGTGAACCGTAGGATGAATAGTTGTCATAGTTATTAGCCTTTTCGGGGTCGTGTAGTCCTCCTGTGTAGTGGTAGCTGTCATTTCCTACAACATAGTAGTCTTCATCATCTGCAGCGGGAGTCGGAGAGCGTGATCGAGGAGGAGGGAGGTTTCGAAGTCCAGTCGCGGATGAATAACCGGCGGACGTAAAGGAATGAGAGGCGTAGGAATGAGCTGAGCCAGGGTTAGAGGCGACCACTGGTGAAAGGGCATAGTATTCCTCCGATACGGAGTTATTGAGCGATTGTGCATTTTGCCCTTGTCCATAGGAAGTGGTAGAAGGATTACTTTGCATGTAAAGCGTCGAATGCTCGTCAAGTTGTAGTGTTTCTCCTGTGTTTATCGGCGCGAGATATTGGCCTGGTTGATATCGAGGGATTGAGGTTGGTGATGATCCCATATGTTCTGTCCCATTGGAATAGTAATATCCGGTACCTTCTGCACTGCTGGAAGGACCATATTCATATTCATCCGCAATGTCATCTGAGTCATCGAGGTGAGATGGATAGTGATTGTAGCCAGAGACGCTAGAATCATCGTATGAGTTGAGTCTGTGAAACGCCATGATGATAAAGTTGCGGTGGTCGTTTGAGCTTGAAAATGTTGAACGCGTTTAGACTGCACGTGGGCGTGCTGGCTCAGGCGTCCATGACTCATCTATTCTCAAATTATCTTCTACCAAGATCGAGTCCAGAACTCGGATATGTCTTCTTCAATTATCCGTATAGAGGACGAAAAAAGCACCTGTGGCCTCTCCACGACATGACTTCCTACACTGGTACTATTGCTGGGCAGCACCAACCGTCAGGGCATAACAATTTCGCTCAGCCTCCCTGGTCCAGGCTCAGGATTCCCATCTTTTTCTTCTTACCATCAACCGATTAAACTTCTAGCGCAGAGATGCTCTTTCAATTCAACTACAAGCTGGGAAGAATGGAAGAAAATTGAACACGAACTCGTGGGTCCTGTTTCAACGCCCCCAAAGGAACTTCCTCAAGGGGCTTACGACTGCAATCGGATGCTACGCGTAGGTAATGCAAGCTGGTGAGCCGCCGATTGCGCAACAGGAAATAACGACTCTGACGGGCGAAGAGATATCTACACAAGATATTTCGTATCAGTATCTATGTTCCTGAAAAAGTGACTAGTATGCTAATGATACTTAGTTTCTTGGGAATCAGCGCGTCTATGGGTCAGTACATAGTGCTGATGATAATAACAACAATGACTCAAGAAGAATATACCGGTCCAAATCACCGCCACATTGATTCAAGATCTTGAAACTACTGCTACTGGGATCTGGGCTCGCGAGCACTTCACACTGTGCAGCGTAAACAGTTTGCATTCCAATCCTAGAGGTACTTTTTCGTTCAAAGCCTGTATGTGCCCGGGACTCGATTTACAGAAATCTTGTTACGCCATGTGCTTTTTCGAATGCATAGACACAGTAAAATGTGATTTTATCTATCAGTGACACCGGAAAACAAAAAATATAGAATGAGAATACAAAGAAGTGGTCGCTCTAACCAGTCTCAGTCTCCGTCATTTTCTCCCTCCCTCCCTCCGAGCTTCAATGACCCGTTCAAGCACCCCATACCGAACTGGAACTACCTTGCCCTAATCCTTCAAATCCCCTAGGTGTGTAACGTATACACTGTCTGCGGTGTCCAAACTGTTTGAACCGTCACCGGTGTCATGGTGACAGCCCACGAAGGATGAGGGTAGTACTGAGCAGGAGGTCTGACTGGGGTCACATACTCCTGGGGCTTAGGCTTAGCCGTTTTAGGACGTATATTTGGACGGAAGAAATTTTTGGGGCCCCACGATTCCGACTGGTTGCCCCTCATTGTGGAAGAATTATTGTTTGCCGGTCGACCAGTCAAGTACGGTTGATCGACAGCTAGGGGTCTAGCAAGGGCTGGTATCACTGGTTCCGGTAATGGTAATGTTGGTAATGTTGGTAATGTTGGTGATGTTGGTGATGTTGACGGGTATGGAGGGGGTGATGACCAATGGCTGTAGCAACAACATTGGGGTACATGGGCGAAGCTGATTGATCGATAGTGAGTGGGTGAGTCCAAGGTTCATATAACGCTTCGATAAACTTACTAATAGTGTGTCCTTGATTAGATTGAGATCATCAGCGAACGAAATCATAGAGCATGAATTTGCACGAACATCTTTAGGTGCGAATGTGATGATCACTAAGAAGAGTGTCTTGTAGGTGCTGTATTATGTGGTAAGACCTTTGCGCTGTGAAGACGTAGAACGTCAATATGGTAGCAAGTGGTTTTCGAAGTAGACTTTTGGAGGGGGTACTCTGAATTTGCCTCTGCACCAAGATTAGGCAGAGAGCCACCTTTTAAGCATCTCCAGTCTATCGCTATAACTAAAACTAGGAACTTCTTTTCTGGCAAATTTGGGCGCACTGCATCTCCTCCTATGTCATCAGAGTATATCCGCGCATAGCAGTACAGAGGCCAAGGGAAAACATCGCTCTCAACCATCGGACACACACGACTCCGCGCATCTTAGCGCTTATGGTGCTAACTTGAGAGTAAACGCTCAACTGCCGTGATCTATGCAAAGAAGGTGATGATAGAGTGTGATAATATATATCATTTGCGAAACGCCGTTAATGATCCTGAGACACTGGATCATTAACACGCAGAAAATTGGTGGGAAGGAGGTTCTGAAGATACAAGAGAGAAGAGGCCAGTGTACTACGCACAATGTACAAAAAAATCAAAATACCAATGAGAACAGTCAAACCAGTCAAACCAGATCTTTGCGCTTTCCAACTCTCACAACCAAAGGCTACTAAACTCTTCACTCTTTCCTTCTTCATCCTATCTAATTGCGCACCCCACAGATCCATCGATCTCCACCTACCAAAATTAGCTTCACGCATCCATGACACTAAGCATCGAAGTCAACCAAATACATTCGTTTTCTCGAATCTCCGCGCAGTACTATCTGCATCTTCAATTGATTCATAGCCCTCCACCAACATTTCACCGATCGCTGTCAATGTGAGTATGGAAAGTTTGGTAGAATTCTTTTCTATCTACAAGGGGGGGGCCCGTAGCCTCGCTAGCCACTCTGATAGTTCAACGAAGAGTAAACGCGTTCGTTGAATAACAGCCTGGTGGTAAGGAACCGTGGGACCCTCCGGTCAGAGCCGGTTATCATGTAGAGATAAGATTAGGATATATATACATCAGTTTTCCTAGGAATTATTGTCATCTACAAAGGAGGAGAGCCAGTGTTCGGGCTGAAAGAAATCAACAACGCGAAAAGTTAAAACGCACGTTTGGCATTCACACTCATATGCTCGGCATCGGGTCGGAGTTTGGAAAATCCGAGCATGGGGGTGCCTCAGTTCCTTAAGGGGCCCGAGACGCTTGCTGCTAGTCACGTGGGCCGTTGTTCGTTTACTTTCACGATTCACGATGATGAAGGACACCTTGGGGGAAGCAAAAATCTCTGCGAAAACGGTGAGCCTTGCTTTCGATGCTTTCATTTTGTTGATTTCTGATATTGCGGTTTCGCTTATCAGCCGCAGTCGTATGGAGCGTCGGGAAGATCATAAACGGTCTCCCGGATGGCATCAGGTGCCGCAAAGCGGTATCGAAATGCGAAATGTTCACTCGACACCTCTACAAACTTGAACTTGATGAGGAACACATAAATGTTGTTTGTGTTACGGTAGAATATTCAGTTTCGGCTCAACAGCCACCACCTACTTTACCTACTCACTCGATGGCTTGGATGACCGGACCTTCAAACGTTGAAGGATCCCATCTTCGTACACAGCAAACTCCAGTCGTTTCCCCCCCGACTCCACCCGAAAAACCGAAATCAGTGAATTTCCCCGATCGCCCTTCACGACCCCGTCATTCAGCACCCCGCCGTCTTCCTTCGGACTATTGGAAGGGGGTTGCTGTCACGGGAGACCACCATGGGGATGTGGCCACCGACCGGGCGATGATCATCAATAACTATACTCACTACCCCGGCTAGGGATGCACCATCATCATCTTGTATTTCTTGCCTTGCACCCCTTGTATTTCTTGCCTTGCATCCCTTGTATTTCTTGGACATTGCATCCGAGTGCACATATATTGTAATTATACTTTCTAATCATTTCTCCAGTACAATCGCCCCCGAGTGTCAGCAACTCCGACCGCTCCGCCCAACGTTAATCAAACTCCTAGACTGTAGTTTGGTCATCCAATCAACCCCCGATTTCATCCTAGGCTATCAGCAAACCAAGCTCCGATATTTCAATCAGACCCAAATCATAGACTCAGCTCAGCGATTCCATGATGAGCAGGTAAACGTATCCTTGATTGTCGTCGGTGTGTATGCATCTCTATCTTGCCATCATTTGTGTGGACCCATCTTCGACCAACCAGATTTTTTCGCATGGAAGTTTTAAGGAGACTGGTCAGTCTTATTGCGCTTGCTTTTAAGTACATTGCAAATTCTGAAATGTTAGCCAGGGTCTTTCACTCCGGAATTCTGGCCTGACCCCGAAGGGATGGCAGCGACAGTAAGGCGTTTGACAGGCGATGGTTTCTTTGTGGCCGAGTATGGAAGATCTTTCTGTGAACTACCTCGAGCAATATGAACGCAGAAGCGAAATATTATGGTTCTGTTATTGAGGTCTCCGGGACTGGGTTGACCCGTCAATGACAAGTAACAAGTTGTTTTGAAGGCGAGTGATTTGTAAGCTGCACAAGAATAGCCATTTTTTTTAGCGAATTTCTCAATTCTGCTGCATCGATGTACTATCTTTCCTTGAATCTTTCTAACGGGTCCCATTGAGCAATCCAACTCATTATCAGATACTCAGGTCTGACGCGTAAAATCATCAAAACCTTGTGGAACAGTGGAACTGTCGTGAATTTCTAGGAAGCCCGGCCGACGAAGACGACGAGAAATGGTCCAAGTCTAAGCTTAATAACTTCTTGCCACTGTACAACATCATATTGATATATTCGTGCAATTGTAATTATCCCTGGCAGCACTGGTTTTGCAATGATCGCAAATACAGACCTTGGCGGGTCGCACACACAAGACTCGAATGTGGGCTTGCCAATTTTGAACCTCTTCTGGACCTCGTTTTCGTAATAGGTGTTAATATCGCTTCGACGTGCTATGCAATTAAGTATACATCGTAAGAATCATTCGTGGAGCGAACCGAACGTCTCACTAATGTGGCTCTCTGAACCGCTTTTGTCTATTGTGCCACGAGGAGCACCAGAAGTCATTCATATAGCTTATGACCTAAATAAGCTACAGAGACTCTGTGGTAGGGAAATATCGTAAAGTACTTAAGAGGTGGGCTCTTTCTATATCATGCTACCTTAAGAACCAATCTGCTCCCATCTGACCATCCTTGAACGTTAGTGTTTAATCCAATGAGTATCTCGATGTACATGTACGCAACACCATATTCTGTCGAGTCTGTTTCGCTCATCTAGTCGTCTTCATTTAGGTTCAATTGGTAAGTGCATAGAAAAGCACTCAAAGGGTTTACAACTAACTTCTCATCAATAAGCTGTACCTGCGGCACTTGTCCTCCTCCCAATCTTTGTTTAGGGTCAGGTTGTTCGTGTCAGCCTTTCCCCACACCAATACCGGCACCAACGCCTGCACCTGCACCTGCACCTCTCATCAGACCTAGCTCCGCCGATCACGTTCACTTGACTGGTCTACCAGCCACCGCGACCCCTACACCAGTCCCCGTGCCTGCACCTACACCTTCCACGGCGCCTGCGACACCCACGAGACCCAATGAGACGTCCACGACAATCACATACGTTCATCATACATATCATTGCGGCGGCCATGTGACGCCTGCTTGGACTCCAATAACGATGAGGTATACACCGAACGTGGTCTATACGCCCATCCCGCAATCGCAGTGGGCTGGATCTGGATCAAGTTGTTGTTCGAGTTGTTGTTCTAATTGAACAGGGTTGGTACTTGACAATTGTTGAAGTCAAGTGAGAATGGGGAGCATCAGTGATTACAAGACTTGGTTTGGATTATCGTTATGGATGGAATCACACTAGACATTATCGAAATTCCCATAGTGGCCTGGATATCCACTATATGGTAGTAACGATATTACCGGTACGTTCATCAAGGGCACTTGCTACTTGCTACCGATTATACATAGAGAGTATACGACCCTTGTACAATCCATCTAGCCCGCATGAACTCTCGTAATGCGTTCGTAGTGCAGAAACGTTGAGCTCAGCACACCAGTTCAGCCAACAATTGAATGGTAATAAGTATGCCTCATTCTCCCTTTTCTTCGCAATGGGCCTTCTTCCGTCCATTCTACAGAGGGTGATCTGACAAGCAGATTAACACTGATTTGAGGATAGGATAGTAATGATATATCAAGTTCATACTGGACAACCATTCTACTGTATTGTCACAGTGTACTGAACTACATCAAGCTCAAGAAATAAATGCACAACGATGAAGTACCCATGCCTGTCAAGGGGCGATAAGCTTGTTTCTGCCATCACCGACGTATATTAAAATCAAGAAGGGCATCCGCAAAACACCTACTACTGACTATGCAAACGGGGAGTACTATCCTTGTCATTAATTATATTACTGAAACTCATTGTCTTTTTCACACGCTCCGTCTTCCTCATCCTGTCCTCCTGACATTTGTCGACGATCTGGTTGAACAGCTGCATATCTAAAGCAAGATCAATCGCTCCTTGCTTTTGCACGTACTCCAGCACCCCAGTGACATATGTCGTGTCATCCGTGATAGTGATTTCAGAATGTAACTCTCGCAAGCTAGCCTGAAGCTTGGAAACATCCTTCAAGACCTCGTATACTAATTCCTTCTCTGGCCTTTCCCTGTTTTTTTGATCCTTGTACCTTCGATCGTGGTAAAAAGAAACTTTTCCTTTCAGATCCCAAAGGTTAGCCTTCTGGTTTCGAGGTGCTAGGTTCGGAACCTCCAAGAACGTTACAGCGCCATTGCTAGTGGGCGTGACTGCAAAGCAAGGATCTAACGAGAAACAGATGCTGAAAGTCTGTATGCCAAAAGGCTGATAGCCTCTCGTCTTTGGGTCCCACTTGTTCTCCTTGATGTTGTATACTCCGAGCCAGACCTTCAAATTTGTAATCGCTGCATACGCAATGTCAGTCCTTGTTGATATATACATAGAAGAATGACACAGTCGTACTTTTTGATACTCGCGGCTGAAGCCAATGATGATCATATGGTGCAATGGGAGTGGCAACAACTGCAGCAATGCTGAAGGTCGCAATGATCAGGATGAGAGAAAGACATGATGATCGACCCGAAGGGAAGACTCGATACAACATTTTGAAGAAGTGGGCTGGAAAGATGAGTTTCTTCGTGGGGAAGCGGTGGATCCTAAGTGAGTTGTAAGGGATTGGATGCAACACAAAGGCGTCGTCGGATTGTAACAAGTGAAAAGTGATGATTTCGAACGAAATGATGTTGGCTGACGCGACAAAGGTGACGGATAACAGACAGGCAGTGTTGGAATGTCAAGGAGCATCGTAGATGAGGAGTTGAAGACATACCACGAAGATATATACAAAGCGTTTTTGACCAGCAAAAGTTTTGACTTGTGAGTAGAAGTAGATGATCAGCTGTAACCAATCCGAGTGGTCAGTAAGAGCTAATGAATGAGCGAAGGACAAAAAGACAATCGTACCGAACCAGCGCGAAGGGAACAAGCGAGAAGTTTCCTGACTTTTATCTCTCCTCCGTTATTTTATCCAGAGATCAGCTCAAGACATAGATCCGAATCAGCCAGGACGTTCCTGCGCCGTCGGGACCTGCGGGGTTTCTTAATATTTATGTAAAATAAAATTTCTCTGCCTACACTGCCGCAGCAATAAGTCAAAGCCAACAAAAGCGCTCAAAGTTACTATGCCCAGAAAGGAACATGGAAATAAAGAGCGCCGCTGAAAGATCCCCTCTCCTTTCCGCAGCCATACTCTGCTCCAAAATGAGCTCAAGCTTCAAAGTTGACAAAGTCGTCCCACAAGATCCCCAAGCTTGCCTTTCCTTGTCCGGTGATCTTCCGTCAATGAGTGCTGAGCCTAAAATCACAATCACCGCTGCGTGGCGATACGCTTCTGTGGAATTCTTTATACTGCTTTTGTGTAGCTCTTCTATATCGAGGGCAGGACTGTGCACAAAAAGTGCACGAGGGGCTCAGATATTGAGTCACAGTGGCTTTAATGAATTTACAGTGCCTTGAAATCATTTTAAAAGGTGCACAACGATTTCGCCTTGACGGTTCACAAATACTTCTTTCAAGTTGAACAAGCAACCTTTAACCTCCCACATTGAAATACGTACCAGACCAAACCTCTCCGACTGACTGCTCACGCACTTTGATCAGCGATAAAACTCTGTACTAGATGTACACCACATTTTTTCATCTCATCTCATTTCATTTCACTCATCCTTCATCGATTCAAGGTCCTTCTAGTAGGTCAAATCTTCTTCGACTGCGATCAATTGCCCTAAACTCACCTGTCAATAATTAGCTGTTTCTATGTTCCTCCTTGCTGTCCACCAGCACCAACTCCTCTTGAAAGACCCCAGTCTTCTGATAGAGAACACCTGACAGATCAACCATCGACCGCCAACGCAGCTACACCAGGCCCGCAGATCTTCCTTCGTTCCAATAAACGTCCGAGAACTAACCCTACACCACAATACGTCGCCCCAGTCAGACCTCCGATTGCTCATTATCATGTCTATCCTTCTTGGATGGTAACCCCAGTCTGGACGCCGACGACTGTTTATACTCCTTCCACAGTCTATACACCGCTTCCTGCCACGACTCCGCTGCCAGTATGGCCTGGTTCAAGTTGTTGTCCTTCTTGTCATTGAATGGTTATACTGCGAAAGATGACGACCCGAATGGAGAGACTTTGGACTCGGAGAAGGGAGCGCGCGACGACTCGGTTGAGATTTTCTTGATTTTTTGAATATAAACTAGATGTACCATACGCTATGGATATTGGATTGGATGGACTGTCGGCATGCAATTGTTACATCAATACAACTGGACTACATATAAGAAGTGCACGACCACTGGCACAAGACGTACTACATAGTCTTGAATTAAAACTATCGAACAGAATGTGGCAAAGTCATCGAGCTACAAACAGGGAGGAGGTTTAAGCGACAACAAGTCCAGAAGCAAAAGTATGTCGGGTGATGGGGTTGGACCTCGGTTGGCGTATGCGTCCATAGTCCATAGGAGTCGTGAGGCGAAATCGTGCGAGCCAGGCCCAGGAGACGTAAATTGAGACGAACGCGCCGCACTAGTACTCGGGGCTTCTCAACGCACATACTGATTGCCCTCAATGAATGTACCTAATCAAGCCATGCTCATAGCGATTATGTAGCGAAATGAAAACCTCATGTACTGAAGTGGTCGACTTGACTTCGATGCTAGAGCAGCCTGTTCAAATATCCTAATACATACTCGATTATGTATTTATTAAAAGACATGGCGATGCCTGTTTTTGGCAACTCAACTTTTGGTGAACTGAAAAATGGCGGTAGTGACGGAGGTTGGTCGGAAAGCGCGATGTGCATACATCAAGGTCCGCATCGCGACTGCTCTTTTTTTACTGTAGCCCCCGTTTCTTCTGGAGAAATCCGCTTTCTCCAAGCTTTCATGGCCTACTGACTCCAGGATCTTCCCGACAGACGTAGTCGTCAAACTGGTGAACACGGTGAGATTGACTGATTGGCTACTAGTCTGAGCATCATGTATCATGTTCAAGGCGCGGTGTACAGGGGCAAGTTTGTAGAGGTCGAAAACAAATTTCTCACTTCTGCGTTCATGATAATGATTTAGTATTTGGAGACCGCGAATGCTATCGGCAACAAAGTGTCCGTCTATTGGAATAGTGTAGTGGTAGTGTCGAGCGGCGATCCTTACGTGGATCAGCAAACATTCAAAGCTCTCGGGTCGGACCACACACACACTCTACGTCTTCTGCTCTCCACCGGATACATAATCATATAGTTCTAACTTGAAGATAGAAAGTTCAAGAATCATCAGGCGCTTGAACGAAGGCGCTTAATTATTGACTCATACGCTAACTCGTGTGCCTTGACCACGATGCACAAATTACTATTACAAGTTTTGTACTTACTCTCCGTTAAGAGAAAACTTCCTGTAATAAGCTGCGAACATTCTTTCCATCTCACCTCTATCTAGACGCGCTAACTCCATAGCCCCAGGTTTCGGCGCCACAATTATTTCTTTGATACCTTTATGGGTATCGTCCACTCGGGAACAAGAGAACTTCCCAGAAAGTGTGAAGTGTGAAGCGTGAAAAGAGAGTGGCCATCACGACAGCAGCTAACAACTTGTTCCCAGATCAAACGGCGTAGTTGGCCTTGAAATGGATTGCACTGCGTGGCAACACGGTTCCATCCACAAGCATATCGCTTTTGTATTCTTCTTTGTAGATACTTACAAGCGTCTACTTTATTCGGAACATCTACTTGCGCCACGAGAGGCAAGAAACGAACCCATTGTAGTTGAATGACTCAGTAAAGACTGTTATTACAGGTTTAAGTTTAAAAGGATGCGTTGATTTATCCATTCTTTCCTACCTTCCCACTTTTTCAAGTCCTTACTCGGTCTGGTCTTCGAACACTGTGAACACTTTGAACACTTTGGACTGCACCAATGTACGCCACATCTTATTCCTCGACCATTCATTTCATTTTCTCCTATATTAATCAATCTAAAAAGGTCGTATATGTGAGTCATCAAAAACTCTGAACAGACCTCTCGGACCCTTAAAGTTATACTCTCATCAAGATACACTTACGTGTCTCCCTACTGCCCACCACCAGTTCCTCTTCCTAGACCTCAGTCTTTTGACCAAGACTATTGGACTGGCAGGCCCATGACGCCTGTGATTGCGCGCGCGACCAGACGTCGAAGATCTTCAACAACGCCACAATACATTCTCCCCGCATATTATCCGCCTCAGTATAGCTACCATGTTCCCTCTTACCCTTCCTGGATGGCAACACCAACGTGGACACCGTCGACTGTTTATACACCAACGACGGTGTACACCCCACTTCCAACTCCGACGGTTCCACTGCCGACATGGGTTGGATCAAGCTGTTGTTCTGGTTGTTGTTGAGTAAGTTGTGTTGTGTACATGACACTAATGAGCAGTAAGTTAATCAATGGATGAACAGTACACGGGCGTTCGCACACAATTTCTTGATTGCGACGTTAGACGGAGTGCACATTGGATCGGAGCGAGGAATTTCTTGAAACACTAGAGTACCATTGTATATAGTTTTAGCCGATCAGTCATCATTGTGATTATGTTTATGTTTCGGTGAACCGCAGACGCACATGTAAGAGGATTTGCGCCAAGAGTCGAAACTGAACATAGAAGAAGTTGGTTCCAAATACTGCATTAAGTCTCTCTCTTCACCCGACTCCCACTTCCCGAAGCGACTTTCCGTTTGCGAAACATACTGTGTACAGGTTCAGCGATCGATAACGTCGATGGTTTAGCTTCCTCGGATTCCGTCTTGAGTAATATTTCGTCGGTAGGCGTAGGCTCGGTTTTGACCACGGGAGAATTATGCCTAGATAGCGAGTCTTCGCTTTCTAGTTTCACAGTCGCACTGTTTTCCGAAGATGAGGGAGGAACAGCTGCTTCGTTGAGAGTGTTTTCAGACGTCGCCTGAGCACCATCACTTGCTGGTGTAGTAGCATCGGAGGTGGTGGCACGTTTCCATTTCACCGCTACCCATTTAGGTTTTTGCTCATTCTCAAGTGAAGCTTCTGGCGCCGCAGGTTCGCTCTTCACTTTGACCTCCTCTTCTACTTTGACCTCCTTCCTCGGCTTCAGTTTTATCTCTCCGGGATCATATATCTCGCCCAAACCAGCCCCTAAGGTCTTTCTCCGTAGCTTGAAATTCCGTACATCTTCTAGTTGCTGATCTGCAAGCCTTTTCAATGACTGGGGACCGTCGTCCAAAGCTGTAGTCGTCAGTGTACCATCATCTCCTTCCGGAGTCATAGATGTAGGTACTGTGGCAGTCTCAACAACCTGCCACTCTCCTGCTACACCTTGACTCTGATGAAGAGCAGCCTCGGCGACTGCACGCTCCACATCTGGATCTATATATCCTAGAGAAGCAGCTGTAGAGTAATTTGTAAATGGATTTGAAGGCTTTGAAGGTGCTTTAGTGGTTGATTTTTTGGAGGTAGAGGCAGAGGCAGAAGATGAGGTTGCTTTCGTTCGACCAGCACCGATATCTTGTGAGTATGCAGCTTGTGCAGCCTGTGTTAAGGTCATTGTGAGATTCAACGGACAATCAAGCAGGAGCATTAAAGAGCATACCAGTTCTACTCTAGCCATTTCTCTCTTTTCATCCTCCGAATCCTTCTTGCGCTTCTCTCCCTCCTTGTAAAGTCCTCGAATGAATCGTTCACGATTCCCTTTGTGTCGAAGACCATTTTCGTGGTGTTGCCGAGAGGGTACATCATCTGCGATGTATATCTCGCAATATTTGCAAAAGTATTTCTTCTTGGAAACCCAATACTCGCTCATGATGGACGTAAGAAGTGAAAAGTGTGTAGAAAAAGCCGGGGACCGGAACCAGCTCCGAATTGATCCGAATCCGGAGCTACTTGTTCCTTCTTGGCATCTTCACCTGCTACTCATTCAGGAAGCCAAAGCGGCAACTTCGGCAGCTGATTATCATTTTCAGCTCGGCATTTCTATTTATTTCATCTGGCATATGGCATAATTTCTTCGCTTTCATCGGACGCTTTTTATGCCCTGGTGCAAGTTTTGAATACTCCCATGACCCCCAAGCTTTCTCCAAACCGAAATGTCAACAGCCTCTGACGCGGAAACTCTCTCCAAACATGACGAAGAGCCAATAGAAATGGAGATAGTGAGCCCTGTGAGCCCAGCGGCACCCCCTCCTCACGACAACGAGCCTCATGGTCCTTATCGGCTGTACAAACGCCGTTTTTTAGGGTTAGTGGGGATGGTATGTTTGACAGACTTTTCCTTTCGTTCATCGATCTGTAATCCTTACGCGTTTCCCTCGCGAACAAGGTTGTTCTCAACATTGTCGGTGGCTTATCCTGGCCGTGGTTCGGACCTATCGCGAACGATAGTAAGCCCACCATCTCATGGTTTAATGTAACGATCTCTTCGTTGACATTCTCTTCTGTCTGTTTTTAGTGGTTACAGATTTTGGCATCACTCTGGACCAAGTTAGCTGGCTAGGCAATATCGAGTCTTGCATATACCTTCCAACAGCGCTGTCTATACCCTATTTATACGCCCGCTTTGGTTTGCGAAGATGCGTACGTTCATTACGCTCGGGTAAATCCTCATACCAATGCCCATGTATTAATATTTCGTTAGTGTGATTTTGGTGCGGTGATGTTGGTCATATCTGCATGGGTCAGATACGCTGGTACTGTCAAATCACTGTCCACCAACTCTGCATATGCTCTCCTTATGCTTGGCCAGGTAGGTATATATTTCTCGACGACACATTATTATACATAATGCCATCATCGGGTCCTATACATGGTAGAATTGACCGCTCTTACTGACATCCTGCTTTATTCAGGTTTTTGCAGCGATTTCACAGCCAATATATCAAGTCCTGGGCCCCAAATATTCTGAGAATTGGTTCAATTTACAAGGCCGTACTACAGCCACTATGATTGTGGCAATCGGTGAGTACGAGTTTGGATTTACATCTTGAATTCACCTGTCACACGTTAACTTCTTGTATCTGCTAGCAAACCCAGTTGGAAGTGCGATTGGTCAACTGTTGAGCCCTCTAGTCGGAGGAACCAGACAATCTGTCCGTGTTTTATACATATCGTCCTTCAAGTGTTGATCGCTTAAACGGTCTACATATGCAGATCCTCGTTTTGGCCATCATTTCAACAGCTGTCGTTCCTTTCGTCTTCCTGGTCCATTCCCAACCACCAACTCCTCCAAGTAAGCCTGACATTCCTTTGTGTTCATTTTTTCCTGTGAAAACCTACAACCACAAAGCCTATGCTGCCTCAACGCCTTCTGCGTCTTTTACCCATCTCGCTCGGGATGTCATATTCGGGGGGCAGACGCATGGTGCGAAAATGTCCAGGCGGCAACGATTTGATTTTGTGGTCCTCGCTTGGATTTTTGGAATCTTGGTCGCTGCGTAAGTATCTCTATTTATTTCCATACATTTAGAAGCGAGTAATAAAACAACGATTAAAAACTCGTAGCACGGATATGTTTTCCATTCTCACCTCACAAATAATGGTTTGCATTCACCAACTTTCATTTCCATTGATTTCCTGATTCAGAAACGCATGTGTAGCAACCAGTCGGATATTCAGACGATATCAGCGGTTTAATGGGGGTATGTCTAGTACTATCCCACTCAACCATGCGGGTTGACCTGATTATTCATTCCTTATAACTCAAGGCGTGCTTGCTCCTCACCGGTCTTGTCGCTGCAATAGTGACGGCGCCGCTTTTTGACAGAGTATTTACAAAGCACCTTGCGATATCCGGCAAGCTTTTGCTCCCAATACTCGGGGGAGCTTGGTTATCCCTCATATGGGCTGGTGAATTTTCCATAAACCCCCCTTTTTCTTTACTTACAATCTGGCTAATCAAACCTTGGAACAGTCAAACCGCATAATACTGGCGGCTTATTTGCGATAATGACCATCCTAGGCGTCACTTCCGTCACTATGCTCCCAGTGGCGCTTGAGTTAGCCTCTGACCTGACGCGGAACGCTGAAGGAAGCTCCGCTATCTTGTGGTTCATGTACGCGCCTCCCCAGACTTAACTTAACTTTGTCTGATCAGGCTCCATTAACTTTCGGATTCAGGGGTAATCTATTGAACGTCATTTTTGTGCTTGTGATAGATGCTCTGCGTGCAGGTCCAGACGCCGACCCTCCACTGAATATGCGCCGGGGTCTGATCTTCAACGGCGTCTTTGTTCTTGCCTCGGTCTTGTTAATATGGTTGATTAAGGGTGAACAAGTTAGGAAGACGATCGATGAGGAGAAATTGGCGGAGGTGAGGGCTATAGGAGTTGCATGATTAGGAACGCACGATTCATTGTACGATATAACTGACCTGGCGAATTTTGTACACTATTGACGAGATGACTTATTCATTCCCTTATTTTTTATCGGCTTCTCCATCAACAAAGTCGGGTTAAACCAGAGTCAAAGAATTCATCTGCGGCATGTCTCTGCCTCGCGAGGCCATACTTATGATGAGATACCTTCTCCTTGGTTTCTTATTGACGGCAATTGTAGCCCCTGTTGACGTGGGTGACTAGTCACGACTATTCTGGCCGCATGCTAGATTCTGTCTGCACGTACGGATGAAACCCAATCTACTGAAGCCAGCGTTCAAATCCATGGCGCATCTGCGTAGTCAAAACCTAGTCGATGAGGATGATTGCGCGGTTTTTGTCACGTATGATTCACCCTTGCCTCTAGACCTTCACCATCGGCGGTCGAATCGATACCGGTTTGGCAAAGGACGAAAACTCCGGAGTCTATGGGGAGATGCGTATGAATAAGGTGTCACAGTCATTTTTGAACAAACTTCAAGCTCAGGAGGATTTCTGCGACAATCATAAAGTATGGCTCAGGTTTCAAGAACTTGAGTCGCGTCCATACCAGACGAAGGATGACAAGTGTGAGGACAGGTATAACATGATTAAAAGATAATTCTGGTTCTATGAATTAGGCCAATAAAGTTATACACTATATACGTAGCCCTCCTTTCCAGTAGTATTAGAACTCTTATATTTTCGCAAGATGGCTTCAAACTTTCTATGTACTTACTACGAAAGGGCCCTGGCAGGGCGCGGCGTGACCATGCGCATGACTCCTCACCATAATCTTATCTTCTCCTTCGAAGTTCTATAGTTCTATTCCATCATCGTATATACGCCTCGAGGTATCCATGCAATACTTCTCTTATGTACTTCTCCTCCATGGAGATCCTCCTCTCAATGATGTTTGGGCTTAGCCTACGGATGATCCTCAGCTCCACGCAAGGCAGGTTGTACGCAGCTATGATTGGTGTTTGGGAAGGAGCTTGTTTGCGGTACTTGACGAACCAAGCAGCTAATACAGCTAATCGAGTACCACAAGCCAACAGCGACTCTCTAGATCCCTTCCTCTCATTTGGTGTCCGACTGTGCATCGACTACTTTATAACGAACAGTTGTGCCCAGCTATTCAGTATCGCCTTGTGGTCAATGCTGTGTGCATCGGTGATAGGCATAGCAGAAGGCTTAGAAGTAGAAGACGTGGAAGTTTTCAAATCTGGGAGTACAATACCTCGAAGTGGGATTGAAGAAAGAAACAGAAGACGGCTTTCCGTCTCGCGCTATGCACGGCCTATGCTGCCAACTATCCCTGATACGAATCATCGTACACGTACCGGAACATCGTCCACGACAATAAATCGTCATGCTACGCATGTGACCGGTCCGGTTTACAGCGACGTGCCATCCGCTTCGAGTCCGACGGTTAGTCGTGTTAGTCCTATAGGTGCTCAAGTTGCCACTCCTGGAGGTGACTCAGTCCATGGTGAAATGCTTGACACTCCAGTCGATATAAAATTGTCTTCAGCCTCTTCTTCTCCACTTCGGATCCCATTTCCACGCGTTCCAGAAGAGGGAGCTAGTACTTCTCCTCGGATACCTATGGCAAGCGAATCTGAATTCGCCTCTGAATCGATAGACGGGTCTAGCACTAACTCTGATTCATATGGCTCATATGACTCATATACCCTTCCTCATTCCTTTCGAAATTCTCCTCCTATAGCGATGGAATCACCTCTACCTATCCTCCTCAATTTTATACCAGTTTCAAGAGAGGAGCCAGAATCTTACACCTACCGCTCGTCGCCAATGGACGAGTCAGAGAGCCAGCTCGACCCACGGGATTCAATCGATGAACTACAAACACCATTACTGGAACCTAATGTCCTTATTCCAGACGACGACGACGATGACGAAGAGAGCTACCGAGACGAGCTACGAACTCCGCGTGCGCTTGCCTTGCAACTTGCTTTGTCTGAGTCCAGCCGTTCAGTTTCTCCTGTCCCAGTCCCTGCGCCTGCCTTTCAAATTCAACCCACTTACCAGCAGTGACGACTTCGACTCCGAAGTCTGGCTGTTTATTTTGTCCCACTTTTCCCTCGATCTATCAGTTGACTAATGCGGCATGTTAAGGGGACCCCACTGTCCGTAATCAGTATCTTCGTATAACATATAAAACCCCCTGCGACCGACTTGCTTTCTGCTGCGGCTTCTGTCCATCCTTCTTACTTGTTCATGCCCGATATTTATGTCGTCATTGGCGGCTCAGCCCTTCTGGGCTATAGCAAAGAAACTGTTCGACCGAGGTGACACTGTCGCCGTTCTGGTTATCGTTCAACGGTATGATGATGTTCCACTCTACATTTGGTGATGATTGCGAGAAGAGCATTGTACTATCTGTCTTGAAGAAGGTATGACTTGGACTCAAAAATGTACATTCGATACCAATCCATCTTTCTCTCCGTAGACAGGCAATATGCGTGAGGCATACCGCTTCGCCATCAGCTACGGAGGTCGAAGATGACACATTCCAAGATGTCAATGTTCAGAGCACAAGAAACGTTATTTCTGCCTTGTGTCGCTGCAAACGTTGCAAAGCTAGTTTACACAGGCTCATCAGGTATTCACTGGCTAGGCAATCAACGGCGCGGATGAGAGTCAGACGCATCCGTTGCGTAAGAAATGTTATCAGCCTCACCACGATACGAAGTTGACTGCCGAAAAGATGGTTCTAGATGCAAAACGGAAACAATCGGTTTATCAAGTGTCATCCGGGAAAGGGTGAAGAAGAAGAAGAAGAAGAAGAAGAAGAAGAAGAAGCCAATTGCAATTGCTATCCTGCAATGGCCTGGACTTGTGCTTGGGGACTCTCACTGCGGAATTTCATTGTTAAATTGAATTATTGGGAGGAAACCGGACATGACGAGTTATGGTTGTTCCACAATGGCACATAATTAATAAAGCGCGGAGAACTCTTGGATACTTACTTATGTACCGAAAATTACGATGGATGCTAAATACTTAATATGGCCGAGCTTTGTTTTATACCTCTAGGTTTTGGTTGATGAGCTTCATAGTCATTAATCTACAGTGGATTATTTAAACACAAAAATACCTTCAAGAGATAATAGGAAAGAGTCCTGTCTCGCATTTCACTTTCTCCGGTAGTTGAACATTGTGAAGGCGGTTGGGGATACGTTTCCGACAAACATTTAGCCTTGTACGATACAGATCTCCGTTGAGCGCTAAACTCTCCAACTTTTGGCAATGGGCATGTTACCGCGTTTCGCCAATCCTCATCTCGCTCATATACCCACTGAGAAAATTTCTCGCGACGACGCTTTTTATGATGCTTCTAGTCCTGAATCCCGTCTTGACAGTGAAGACCGATCATTGCTGAAAGAACTTAATAAACGGTTGCACGACTCATTAGAGTTCAAATTCGACGTTCCTCGAAAACAGAGAAAGCTTTTTGAGGGAGAATATCTTCATTCAAGCTCAGAGCCTACTTGTACGTCTTTGAACACTACTGATGGTGTCTTGATCGTTAGTACTGACTGGCTTCCAACATCACAGTGTTCCGACTAGTTTCTACTGCTGAGGAACCAAGACCTATCAATATCAATCCGCCGCCTCCCAACCCTCCTCCTCAGTATGTACACAAAATCTTCATTTTCTGAGGATGGAGGTAATAACAATGATATAATGTAAGTTATCGGGAACCCAATTATGAAGACACGGAAGAGGATGCGCTTAAGAGACGCAAGTGTTCAAAGGCTGTTGCTGTTGATTATGACTGGGTCATACAAGAGTCAAGGAAGACTCATTTGGTATGTTCCTTTCGCGCGTTCGCGTTCTTGCAACAAAATTCATCTTACTCAAATTTATTGACCAGCCATTTCCTTCCTGGAAATCCCGGCTGACCCACGCTACACTTTCTGCTAGTACCTCCGCAGTTTCGTCATTATCTCCAGTACTGATCCTCCGTCATCTCCAACCTCTTCGACATACTTGCCCTCCAGTATCCGACGAACTGTTGACTCATCATCCTTATGTTGCTGGTGCCCCTCCACATCCCGAAGCGCGAACTCCGAGAAAATCACAAAGTATAATTCCAGCGGTGGAAGTTATGCTTCGAGTTTAGGGATCAAACTTGTCGAAGAACATGTCCACGAAGAGGAAAACTATGCGCCTGCTTGAGCCAGAATATCCGACACATGCTATCTAGCCGCTACGCTGCCAGGCTTTTCTTTGGTCTGGAAAACCTCGTGTGTCATCTACGTATACAAGAGTCGAAGAATACTGTTTATTGAAATAAAATCATACCATCTAACCCACAAGCAATCTGAGAATCCCCTCTTAACCCAATCTCACTATGTATCTAACAACTCCCATGTCTCCAGACATTCCTCTGGTGACCTGAACACCCTCAACGCTGTCCTGAAAGGCAACGATCCCCTCGCTCTATTCACCCTCATCTGCAATTCATATTGCTTCTTCTCTGATTCCGTCATACGCGCGACGGAATTGCCTACAGTCGATGTGGACCCTACAGATCGTTTGGATTTGAAAGAGGCATACGAAGCGTTCGAGTGGTTTGTCCAAGGTGTTTTTGGCGTCCTAGGCGTGACAGATGTACTGCCAGTGACAGGTGTAGCAGGTATTGCAGGGGTTCTAGGTGTTATAGGAGTTATCGGTGTGAAAGAACCCGGAGGAAAAGGATGTGTGGGTTGTACTGATTGTACCGTCGTTGATAGTGGTGAATCGCTGAAATCAACGAGCGGGTCTGGCTCTGCAGTGAGAGGTTTCGTGTTAAAGTAGTCTGTAGATGATCTGGGCCCGCCGCTGACAGGAGCCTTCCTTGAACGAGAGGCATAGGAAGCGCTAATGCTGAGAGGAGTCAGAGAGCGTGACGGAGGCCGGGAGCTATTGACATTGGAATCCCCTGGGACCGCAGGCGCAGGAGTGTCGAAACTTGTAGGCGCAGATCGCGACGGCATTCTGTCGTATGAATCTCCGGTAGGATCACTCAATGCTTCACCTTCGCCGGTATCTCGAATGAATATGGCCAGTACTTGCTCAGTCCGTTCTCGAGCTAGCCTATGATTGATAAACCGATAAATGCACAACGTCAGCAAAGCGGAAAAATTGAGTCATGGGATGGTTTGAACTTACTCTGTATAAAGCTCAAGATCCTGTTCTCCCGAATCACCTATCAGTATGAACCTCGAATCCGGAAATGCGTCTAGTATTTCAAGCACTCCTGCGCGTTTACGAGCAGATGGAGCAGAGAGTAAACCGCTAAAGAGAGATCTCCCTGCATATGAACGTAGTTTTATTGAACCTGTCGTCGATAGTATCAATGTAGTTAAGAACACATAGGTCGGAAAACAACATTGCTTACCAGGTGGAAGTTTGGATATTTGGAAGAACTCTCCAATCAAAGGGAGTAGTTCGAAAGGGCCGTTTGACTAGCAGAAAAGATGCTAAATAAGAACGGAGATCATGAGTGACAATTATTCGTAACGCACCACATAATGAAACCTCACTCCCTTCGTCCACATTTCTTCGTACCACTCGCCCATTCCAGGTATGACAAGATCTTTGAGTTCTCTCACGAAAACATTATGGAATACTGCGCGCGCACCACCTGTTACATTCGAATACTTGATGGTATCGTCAATGTCAGATATGACACGGACGGGTGAGTACGTCAATGGAATGCAGAGGTTCGTGGGAGGTATCAAAGACAATGGCGTGTATTGGCTGGGATAAGTCGGTAGATATGCTTTGGTCGTGTTTCGCGAAGAAGAGTTGGATGAACGTGAGGACAAGGCGAAATCAGTCGTTGAAGACGCAGCGGAAGAAGCGACAGATGATATAGGTGAGGGAAGAGGTATTAGTTCAGCAGAAACAAGCAATTCATGTTCTTCTGATGGATCACCAAAAGCAATATGCTCAGCACCAGAATGGTTCGCTAAGTCTGTCCATCCAACTATGAATCGCGCTTGGAAGCTCCCATCTGGGCCTGTAACAACATCTTGAATGGATACTGGTCCATTGTCCGTATTCACTGAGGGATTCGAAGGGTCGGAAATATGATGAGGAGAAGTATATAGTCGGAGACGCACGGTCCTGTTGGGTATGGCAGATGACCAAAATGGCTGTAAACGCGACTCGAGGTTAGTATGTAGCTTCCGGAGTTCATCTGCTGCTGTGGACTTCACGATGGTTCCGAGAGAAGGTTCTGGAGAAGGTTCATGTAACGTGAGATCGTAGACGGAGTTGGCGCGTGAAGATGGCTGCGAATGTGTATTCGAGTTCAAGGACTCCAGATCTTCTGATTTACCACTGAGACTTTGGAATTCGCGTTCGAGGAGTTCGGCCTCATAGTCTTCTGAAATATCTTCTGGTTTTGGAGGAAGTCTGACGGATTTTAAAAGATCCTCGGTCGAACGGCTCAGGGTTCGTGGCTCTGGCAGGACACCTGATGTAGAAGTAGTAGCGGAGTCATTGTCGTTGCTCTCAAGCTTCGGTAAAGCAGCAAAACCTAACATGAAATGAATGTCTAATTCATTGACCCGAGTAGATGATTTCGCTATACCTTTTGCAAGCCGCAGAAACGCCCTTTGTGATCGACTTGTTGCGTCTGCAGATCGATGGGTCGAAGCAAATCCAGAGACATAAACTTCAATCTCAAAGGAATCTGGGGATAGAAAGTCAGACCAAATTCAACAGTAAATGTAGACCGACCCATTCACCTTCCCGCTGTCCACTTGTTGGATATCGGCGCGCTGCCCATCCAGGAAAGAGTGAGATTTTCTCGGTTCCGGTATTCGTCTGGCCGTTATTATAACCTTTGTTCATCTTCTGCCCGGCCCATTCTTTGAAGTTCCCTGCTCGTTCCTTGCCAGCGCCAATCTGACGCGAGATAGCATCTGGTAGACTATTTCTTAGATCTTGCTGGGCGATGTAGCCTTTAAAAGAGGAAAGGCGAGATGAAGCAGCGGACAACGCTGATTTCTTCCATGAAGACATGCGTCAAAGGAACAGAAATATCATACAGCGTCATTTCTGAAAGTAGACGGACCGCCGTGAATTTCGCGGAGGCGATCACATTTCAGCTTGTCTTTGTTTTCGTAAAGCATTTCGGCCCGGTGTTTCCGGTGATTTTTGAAAAATGAAGATCCTCAACTCCTACAATACAGACCTCCTGCTCGCAAGATGTTACGGACTGTGTAAATCTTTTCGCTGATTTCCCGATGTCGATACTGAACATCGAATTAGGAAACCAAAGAATGCTCGGTCAAAGCGTGTCTTGGACGCTCGAGAACCAAAAGAAGTTGAAGATGCTCGCATAGCGATATTTGTGAAGGGAACCAAGACCGGCGAGGTGCTTAACGGTGTCATGAAAGATATGGTATGCTTCGATTTTCACGGCTGATACTTCACCTCATATATCTTAGATGGCCCTCAAAAGGCCAGACGCGATATCTTTTTCCAAAAAAAATGTAATTCACCCTCTTGATGCTCAAAATACCGCTTCTGCATCCTCTTCAACGTCTTCCCTAGAATTCTGGTCTTCTAAGAACGATGCATCAATGTTTGTCATTGGACAAACGTCCAAGAAACGCCCAAATGACCTTGCTTTTGTGAGGATGTATGATGGTAAAGTGTTGGACATCGTTGAAGTAGGAGTAGAAAACTATGTCAGCATGGAATCTATACCGGTATGAACTCTTCGTCTGCCGTCGATTTTCTTTGTCTGAACTTTTGGGTAGGGCACAAAATCAACACCAGGGCACAAACCATTGATGCATTTTGCTTCAGAACTTTTCGACACTCATCCCCGCTTCATCCAGCTAAAATCAATGCTAATGTCACTCTTCAATGGCGAAGCTGTGGAGTCGATATATCTAAAAGGCTTGGAACACGTTATCAGTGTGTCCCTGGCACCCACTCCCGCTACTCTCAACACCGCATCCGCCTCGACAGAGTCTACAACACCTCTACCAAAAGTCCACATTCGGACATATGCCACTCGTTTGCTCGTCTCTGGGTCTCGGATTCCCCGCGTCGAACTAACCCTTATGGGTCCATCAATGGACCTTGTATTGAGGAGACACACCAATCCTGACCCAGAGCTGCTCAAGCAGTCTATGAAACGGCCCAAACTGAAGAAGACAGATATCGAGAAAGGGCTGGGTAAAAAGAGAAAGAATTTGGATGTTGATGAGATGGGTAACTTGAGAGGAAGGGTGCACGTGGGTAAACAGGATTTGAGTAAGCTGCAGACTAGGAAGATGAAAGGGCTCAAAGCAGGAGCCTTTGAAGATGAGCATGGAGATGATGCTGGCGACGACGATGGCGACAGCGATCAAGAGGTTTCGACCAAAAGGCAGAAGTTGCATTGAAGTATTGTCGCCTATCTCTTGTGTTGGTCATGTATCCTCCATGTATTCTGTTCAAATAGATTCAGCTGGCGTGAGCCGTTAGTATAGCTTCAGAAAGTGTTGTCCGTTAGAGAATTCAGTAATCACGGCAATTCGGTCGCTACGTATATTTCTATTCTACTTACTCGTATAAGTACGAGAAGGGCAGAGCCATGAAGTAGCGACAATATATTGCGTAACTTTGTCCTTATACAATTACATATGCAATGATCACCGTCCATCCTCAACATGATCTGCTTCGACTTCTGCCTTTTTGAACCCTTGAAAGTATTTCTCACGGAAATGTCGGTGCGCAGGTACGTGCTGCGTTTCATCTTCCACTTCCGCGTTTCTAGTTGAAAAAGCCGGTGGTGGATATCTCTCGGAAGTTACTTTGCGGATAGTGACGAGCTGGGCATAGCACCCTCAGTAAAGAATCTCTCAAGAATGAGATTCATACTTACTCTTCGTCCCCATGATCCAAAATCTTGAAGGGAATTGGCGATAACCTCCATACCATCACAAAGCATAGTGTAAATGTCTACTTCCTCGTATTGATCTGTGACCGTCGGTAGGAAGAAAACCAATCGTCCTCCAGGTTTGAGCAGATATCGTGCAAGTAGAACTAGATCTACCGCTAGGTCTGATAGCTCATACGGCTTCGTAGGTGGAATGTACGGTGAATCGTGACTGTTCGCCAATCAACTATCCAAATACAGAGAACCGTATCTGACAAGACGTACGGTCCAGGGTTTGTGCGATGCTCATGATACAACGCCAATCGATCAGCGTCTAGCTCTTTCTTGCGGCCCAGGCGCTTGGCACCTGCGCGTACTCCGTCTGTCTACCAGTGCAGTCTTGAGAGAACGAAATCGACATAGATTGAAATGTACTTGCATGGTGGGTCTGTAATAATCGCATCGAACAGCTCCCCGCGACGCCATGGATTATTCGTAACATCGAAGGTACAAATATCGACAATACGTGATGCTACACCGTACTGTGAGGCTGCTCGGAAAATGCCCGGTGTCGTTTCTGTAGAGGAAATCATCGTGAGCGTGATTGAAGAGGCATACTACCGTAAAGACCATACGTTTTCCCCTCATTTGTCGTCCATCGATATCCGATCCCATCACTTGCGCACCAAAGTATGCTACAGGCTGCAAACGCATGAGTGTTGATTCGAGAGTATGCAAAATTTTACCTACATAAGCCATACTTCCAGTGCCCATAAATGGGTCATATATCAGCTTTCCAGGGCATGCCTAATGTACTTTTCTTCAATCTAGGTGGTCGGCGATGAAATTAAAGACCTACAAGAGTCTGATTAGCCATGAGCAAAGATATCTCGGCTTCCATGCTTGTATTTCCAAAATATGACCGCTTTTTCACGTCAAAAAGCTGAACCAATGGACGGGCAGTGCCTTCCTCAATCTAATGACCGTGACATTCAAACATGGCCTGTTGCTGTTTGGCAAGTTCACGCACCAACCTACCAAAGTACACTTGAATGAAATTTCCATCTCCCTCATGTCGTTCCCTGGTTTTTCCGCTACCAGTCTCATCTACTCGTGTACGGGAAAATCAGAGAAAGTTAAGTCATCTGAAACGATACTATACGGACATTCTTCAAAGCAACCCATCGTGATCTCAGGATTCTTCATGTCGATTTTCCCCATAAAATCCATGTAAGAGAAACTCTCCACTACTTCTCTCTGACGATGTTGAGGGATCTTGTGATTGTATGCAGTGACAAAAAATTTGAACGAAGTTTCAGGAATATAACGCTCCCATAAATTCCGTTTTGCGCGATTCTGTAGATGCAACTCTTCGTATGTAGCTCCTCTACCGTAGAATTCGTATATCGACCTAGATACTTTATTAAAAATCAGCTTTTCATATTGTATAACCAGATGTCTCCTACTTTATAAGTATACATCTTCTGGCCAGTAGTCGCGCATGATCTTCCGATTCCAGCCAAATTATCATATAGGGACGACCGGGATCGCGTTCTTCTGGATCATCTGCAAGGTGAATTTTGAAGTTGTAGAGTTGTGCAACTGATTCTAGCTCTGGAACACGGAATTCCTGGTGCGCCTGGGCGAATACAGCGAGGTACTTTGACAGTGTGGTGGTCAATTCTTGAGCCATAAATCTTTCACGTGTTCACAACTTGACGCGACGCTTTCTGAGTGTAACTTTCTCTGTTGCAACTGTCATGATCCATGTTACTTTCTCCTGAACTGCTTCGTCTTGTCGATAAAGTCATCGACTCTATAGATCTCGACTCTTCGCAATGTACTAATATCTCCCCTGCTTTTTCCAATCGAGCCTGACCATCTTCGCAAAGACTTGACTGAAGAATCGCTGCATAAATTACACGATGTTTTCCCTGATGTCCTCATCTTGGCAGCCCTCGATTTAGTTGACCAGCGGAAAGGTGTGCGCTCTCTATGAACTATGAATCTGTGGCGCGTTCAGTGTTAATCTTCACACGTTCCTTTGCAGTCACCGAAAGTTCAACACCCTGGGGCTTCGTTGAATATGAGGTCTTAGGCTCGACCGCCACTCACATTGTACATATAGGTCTTTCAAACACGCTGATGTCCAGTTATTGTACTTGTCCCGCATTCAACTTCACAGTGTTGGAGACAGGGAGAAGCCTTATGGTTGGCGAAAACCCCTTCAAGTTATTCGCTATCGATCTGATTTCCTTACCTGTTTGTTCCAGTGCAAACATGTCCTTGCAACCCGTCTCGCAGTCCGTCTTGGTTTATGTGTCAAGCAGCAGATATCTCTGGACTATCTTGCTACCAGCATCTCTCAACGTTATCAACCACCAGACAACGCTTATACACAGTAATGGAGAGCAATGACACTAGTAAGATTCTAAGCCAATATATTGTGAATAAACCAGATAATATGATGAATAGCTAAAGCATCATAAAGATTTGGAAAATAAATGAGTATTGATGAGAGGATACTACTTGAACGAGGTCAAAACAATACGTCTGCCATCAGTCCTCTTCTTCAAGAATTCTCCATTCCAATAGATTGGCGTAGTTTGTGATACCATTCACTAAAGTCTTCAATACACTCGTCGAACCACCGCCAGAAGAGTCGTCAGTTTGTGAACCATTTGTGATACTAAGCCAATCCGCCAGTTTACGAATCTCCGCCGGATCCCAGAAACCCCACCACTGAGGTTCTTCGTCTTCACATTGTGCCCCGTTTTCGTGAGGTTTCTTGCCCCAAACCGCTAGGAACCATGACCATTCTCTGAGGGCTTGACTATCCTCATTATCTTTCCGGTGTCGTTGCTTACGGTTCCGAGGCCTCTTGGATTTGCGCGCGTTCGGTAGTCGAGAAACAATGTAATCCAGAGCATATTCTCGATCGGATACACCAGGAGTCAGCGCCCAGTAAACCCTGCCTTCTGGATCAGAACCAAGAGGACCGGACCGGGGAAGAAACGCGGACGAAATGATTCTGGCGACACTTTCGAACGCTTGGATTTTCGATTTATGAGCCTGACGTTCAGTCGTTATTTTGGATGGCTTTGTGAAGATTGAGTGAACCATCCATGGTCACATATCAAACATCGAATACTCACATCCGATTTGTATCGTGTTTCTAACCTCTTCCATAACTCATTTTCCAACTTGACAAGCTCCCGCGACTCTTGATGTTTCTCTTTGCCTTCCTTGGTACCGTCATCAAGTGCAATCCGGATAGCATGGGACTCTAACACTGTTTCAATCAAGCCGACAATGACAGGAACCATTTGAGAACTGTCGACGACCGGTAGGGTATCAGTCGTAATAGAGCGAGTGCTTCGAATGTTGTGGTTAGCCGGAGCAGGCAAAGGGTCTGGAAATTCAAAGATAATTCTATCTTCGGAAGATTCGTCATCGCTGCCGTGATTTTCTTCTCCCTGGATTCTACCCTCTGAAACCTCAGGACGGCCCATATTTGTACGCAGCGAGGAAAGGACAGCCCAAATCTTAGTCAGATTCACGCCAGAATTACGAATATCTTTCATGGCATTCTTCATAACCTGACGGTACAAACAAGTGAATACTCGGGCATAAAAGCTTAAAGCAAGGCCTGCACAACGTACCAATGTAGCACTACTGTCTTCTTCAGCAGCCAAACAGCCGATAAGAGATAGGACCAAAGATTTCACGCATGCCTCGCTGACCCAATTAACACAGGCATCTTCCTCATCGCCATCGTCAGTTGAATCAAGCGTGCCTCCAATGAATTCTAGTTCCTCTAATTGGGCCTTTGTTATTGACATTCCTTGCATATCAGAGAAACGTAGAACGAATTCCCGAATGAAAATGCGGTCTTCAGCGTCTTTGAGCTTGAGCTGAGCAGGAACTGGCAACCAAGTGAGTATGGGGGTTGCAATAGATTTGTGCGCGTTCTTTTTCACAGCCGCGGCATTGCCAAAGTCCTTGACCCTAAAGTTGATCGGTTCTGTAAGGTTGTGTGTTCGAGAAGATCTGGATGACAGAATGAGCCAGATTTGAGAGTGCATATATCCGTAAATCCTTACTCCGAGTTCGATTTGAAAGTGAATTTGTGTTTACATCGCCAGCAACCGCATTGTCCACGGCATTTTGGGCATCTGGTTTGAGTATTCTAAGTGCGAGATTCAAACGAAATTGCGAGAATAACACTCTTACTTGAATATGTGTGCAGCCTCCGCATGCCCATTCTCTTTCTGACCATGAGAATCAGCAGCGATTGGTTTGAACTCTTCACCGTATTTATGATTGAGGCATCTCCGACAGTAGTTAGTTTTGCAACGATGAGCGACCATGTTTCTAGAGGAACTTCGAATTAAGAAAGTGCATTGTACCATTTCTGTAACGGACGTTCAAAAATAAAGATTGGAGTTTAATAAGGTCAGAGTTAAACTCACCTGATGAAATTCGTTTCGCTCTGCAATGATGGCAGCAACTTTGTAATTCGCCTTCTTTGTCCCGAGCAATTTGGGGCATAGTATCTTCAATCCGGGATTTCTTGGTTGATGATTTCAAGGGAGACGACTCGGCTTTGCGCTTTCGAGGCAGGATATCCGCAGGCCCACTGATGTGAGTTTGCAAAGGCGTGTTCTCCTTGTAATGGTTGACATTATTGAAGGACATGCGAGAAGGAATTGAAGAGTTTTGACTTGTGCGACAAGAGGTATGAAACGGTGAAGGTGGTATTTCGACATAGACTTCTCTGAAACGTCGTGAGGGGGTAGAAGCTAGTGTTGATGGCGATGAGGTCGCTGACATGATAGTGGTTCAGAGTTGAGACGCGACCTAAGTATGAACTCCAACTTGAATCCATTACTGCCACGTGATATGAATAATTTTGAAAATTGCCGGTGTAGTGCCGGGTTTTGTTCTCGAGCTCTTTTTTGCTTCGACCTCGTCCTTCCTGCAAATCAACTAACTCGAAATTTGAGGTTACAGCTTTGGGCTTCCGGCATACGCATTATTGTCAGAGCTCTTTTTGTCTGCTCGGAGTTTCCAACGGTCCCCAGCGCCACAACTCATTCCAACACATACCTACCTCACGCAGGTCTGAAAACCTCCGTCCCAGTCTATCCGTACCGAACCAAAATATCTTATAATGGCCTCCGCAGACCACACTAGAGACCCATGGTAAGCACTTACGACTTTGTTCATAATCATATCGCAATTGAATTTGGACTAGCCCTTGGGTAATCCTCAATGACTTTGGCGGAGCATTTTCTATGGGCGCTGTAGGTGGAGGAATATGGTATAGCATTAAGGGTGCTCGAAATTCACCGCGGGTGCGTCCTACTTTTGCCTTTTTTTTTTTTGACCTGCTGTCACTAACCACACTTTGTTATTCAGGGAGAACGTTTCGTTGGTGCAATGTCTTCGATGAAAGCTCGCGCTCCAGTAACAGGAGGCAATTTCGGAATATGGGGAGGAATGTTTTCTACATTTGACTGTGCAATAAAGGGTATTCGACAAAAAGAAGACGCATTCAATGCAATCGCAAGTGGCTTTTTGGAAAGTGGTATTCTTCGCATTTCCAGATAACAGAAAATTGACCTGCATGTCATTTAGACTGGTGGATGCCTCGCTGCTCGAAGTACGCAAATAATATCCTTTTGTGCTCATGACAACTCATTTACGCTGATTTTGTTATCTACCTTTAGGTGGCCCAAGATCTGCACTTGGTTCGGCGGTTGCATGTGGTATTCTTCTTGGTGTGTTTGAAGGAGTTGGTGTCCTTTTATCAAGGGTATTTGCAGAAGGACAGCGGCCCCCATGTAAGTGTATAGCACTTATCCTCGAGCAAATGCTCAAATCACGTTCTAGTACCTGCCCCAATGTCTGCACAACCGACATCCTCAGCACCATCTTTCTAACTACCCACTTTCATCGTTACCCTACTCAATGTACAGCATGATATAGATCGCACTTCTTTGTCTAATACTCAGATTCATTCTGTTGGTCATGTCCCCTTACACGTTTATTCAAGGTCGACAAGATCACTTTGCGCCAGAATGTAAATTTGGCTCAGATGCTACTGAAAATTCGGGCTCCGGGTTTTGTTAGGTGAAGTGAATCTGTGCTCTTGGCTATGATTGTCTTTGAGTGCGGCAGAGCGTTAACTGAGGCCTTGGATGTTAATATCTGATGAAACTTGGTCAGTCACGAGGATAAGATAGGAGTATTCTCCTCCATATACAACTTCAGGAAAATCAATATCCGTGGAGTAAACACAGTAAGTTTTCTCCAACAATCAGGCTTATTCGAACCTTTCTCGTCATCTCAGGTTGGTGCAAGATAGTAGCGTCATTAAATGACATCATTATGTACGTTCCTTTTATCAAGCTTGTCTGTTTTTTTATTTCTTTTTCACTCTCTACCATCCAACACAATGACTTCCACAGCTCACCCAAACCTTGACCCATATGTTACCAAAGCAGAAAACAACAGTGTTTCCCCTCATGAGAAGATCAAAGGTATGACCAGGATGTTCTGGTTTTGAATGTCACTCATCTTTCGTATTCATCTCCTGTTTCATCCGGAAAAGACCTACATGAGATCGTCAAGAGTGTAGAAACTGGCATGCTCACTACCCGTGCTTCCACTGGCCATATGCATTCTCGAGCCATGGTCCCGACCGCTCGTTTGTATCACCTTCTTCATAGATCCGCATAATGTTAATATTTTTCCGTAGCTCAGAGCGATACTCAGACGTCTTTGATTTTTTTCGCAAACAAGGCTTCGCACAAGTTTGATGAGATAGAGAACGATGCGCACGTTAATGTCAGTTTCAGTAACACGAAGACTACCAGTTGGGCATCGTACGTGCCAGAATACCTGCTTAGTTGCTGCCAATTGACTAATCTCTGAACTGAAAGATATGCCGGGATAGCGAAGGTCAACACTACTGTGATCGATGCTTAGTATCTTCATTCAGTATGCCGCATCTAGATTTCCCAAGACAAAGAGCTAATCAAGAAACATTGGCATACGGGGTTTGTACGTCCCTCTTTGAGACTGTTACGTGCTAATAATCGTATAGGTTGTCTGCTTGGTTCGGAGACTTGAAAGATGGGGTTCACAAAGGCAATGAGAATGATCCTCGAGTGGCGATCATCGAGGTTATTCCTGACGAAATCCGATACTGGGTCGCTACCAAAGGCGCGGTTGGTCGTGCATTGGAAACTGGGATCAACGCAGTTACTGGCGGAGTTAGTGTTCCCGGTGAATTGCGAACTATCACATCCTCGGAGGTAAAGATCAGCGAAAATTATATCCTCATCAGTATTAACTTGAACGCTCGCCCCAGATTCAGCTTACACAAGGTCTTCACAACAAGTAATTCAAACGTTCAACTGCACCTTACTTTTCATATCTCGTGCAATTATCACATGCAACTGTACTGTATAATTTTGGCCTACCGCCAGCCTGAGAGATCCACTTGATAACCACTGAAAGCTTGAGAGATTTTGTTCATTATTTATGTTCAGTATTCATAACCCGGATGCACTTTGCCCCTATTTAAGGCGCCTGCAGGGTGACGAGCGCAGCGCGCAACGATAACAACCAAATTACGTAAGTGAACACTGGTAGTTCGGGTTATCATGATCAGGCTCTATCTGACAAGTCTCCTGCCACACTTAGAGTTATACAGTTTCCACTTTCCAGCGGCAAACCCAGATTAGTAACTATTCACAAGAATTCGCGTCATCACGGGGGAGAAGCATAACCTATCGTATGGAGCTTGATGTGGAAGACAGGTACAAATACGTTCCGACAGGATGGTGAGCGCCGCCAGCTTCTGTATTTATTGGAATACGATTTTTTCGAAAGGACAAAAAAACTCTTGCTTAGCACTCATCCCTTGAGGACACAGTAGGTATCTATTCTTCTCTAGTCTTAAGGTATTAATCTTCGTAGTTATAAGGTGCTTATCTCACTACAGGTTTGAACGAATTCTGTTGAGTTTCCCTAATACTTCAATGACATCTGGTCGTGACGGTGAATCCACAGTCAATCACTGGACAGTGACTTCAAAAGAAACTAGCTCGCTCCATTGTCCTGTCAGCATCCTCCCAGTTGAGCTTCACTCTGCCATACTCCTCATTGGCCAGGCTTTCGAGCGTTCGTTTGTCGACCGTTCGTTTGAACGTGACGAGCTTGACGAGGAAGAAATCACAGAGTTGTCCTCGTTCGAACTCCGAGTATCCCATGTCAGCAAGCACTGGCGGACTGTGGCACTCGGGACAGGGCAGCTATGGAGCGACATAGCTATACAGCCGGGATACTCTTCTGAGAGAGCCGAGGCTTACTTTGCTCGCTCTAAACGCTGTCTCCTTGATGTTCAGCTCCGGGATTGCCCCGATACAGCTCTTACAAGAAAGATGTTAAATTTGTTATTTCAAGACTCTGTCCGCTGGAGGACCTGCATTATTGAAGCTGGGTTAGACAGCTTGACTATGACTGAAATAGTCTCCCTGGCTGTACCTAACTTAGAGGAGATTGAAATCAATGTTCAGCCCCCGGATCGAGCTAGACTATCCGATGAAAGCTGGCAGGGCCGCCCTGTCCTGAATGGAGGCAGCCCTCGACTCAAGGTAGCAAACCTTCATGGTTTTGCGGTGCACTTTGCCCGACCGCCTCTGTCAAATGTAACCCATCTCGAACTAGACTATCGAGGTCGCCTTCCACTCGACTATGAAAAGTTCAGAGAAATGTTGACAAACGCTCCATCACTGGTAGATTTCTCTATCAACGGGGAGTTAATCGATGCCTTGCCTCACAATAGCCACAGTGGGTCTGTTGTGCTTCCTAATCTACTGCGCCTCTGTATCTCTAGCCTATACGGCCAGGTGTACAGTCGCATTCTTCTTACCGTCAAGGCGCCGCAATTACAGTCTCTTGTTCTGGAGGGTGCTCAGAATTCTGATCTGGATCCGTTTCTGGAAGCACCTTACGATCTTCTTCACCTTCGTTCGTTCTCTCTGTGCGGGTCTGCTTTTGCCCCCTCAAAACTAAACAAAGTCTATGCCTCGTTTCCGTCACTAGAAGAAATGGTGATGATGGATTTGATTTTCAATCCCTCCGAGGTCCTCCGAATTGTGTCGGAGGCTATATGTGATTTGGGTCTTGCTCTATTGGACCCAGTACAATCCACATTATCAACGAACCAAAAGCCAAAAACACTAGCTCTGATGTTGGATCCTGATCAGCGATCTGCTCTAAAAGACCTTCTGCAAGAGAAGCTCATTGACGAGGACATTGTTGATTTGGAGAACAGCAGGTGGTCATTCCCTCAATTTTTCGATTGGTTGCAAATTTTCGTGACTACAGAGATCCTTATGTTAGCAAACAGCCAATAAAGTTAATAAAGGACGAGGAAACTTGCAATGTAAATACAATAACAGAAGTGTTGACATTCGGTGTGTTTGTCTGTAATTTAGTCCTCAAAGAGCGGATAGAACGCCTGAACGATATGTTAATAGAACACATTACACAGTTTTCGAAGAGACGCACCCTAGAATCGTCTTGTATTGATATACCCTCGGACTGAGTGGGAGTAAAATTCGGTTCATCTTCCTCCATACTATCCATAATTGTAACATTCTGTGCCTCAGGACTCAGTGAGTTGGGCGGCAATCCTTTAACATTTACTTCTTCCTCGTGACCCTCAAGCATCTCGCTAAATTCTTCTGCACTCATTTGCTCTATTCCTAAGCCTGATTCCCGAAGCGCTGCCTCGTCTGAAACCGAAACCTGTGAAGAGCCAGGAAGAAAGAGCGGAGGTTCTTGCTGTGATGATTTAGAAGTAGCCGTGGTACAGGCCATCTGAGGTGTCAGCGATTGTTGACACGCATGATTTGGGGTAGGTGTGACTGGAATAGCTGGAGGTGGCATTTGCCATGATGAAGAGATTGTGTTGCAAGCGGGAGTATTATCGCGAGCTAAAGACGCGCGATCCGTCGTGGACTGAACTACCTTCATTGGTTTCTTCAGTCGGGCAGAGTTTGCGGGTGTATCCTCACGTAAACGTTTATTAGTGCCAGGCGGAGCTAGACGCGCCCGGGGCACAGAACCGGGGGGCTGGCTGGTCGAAATGACGAACAGTGTTTCAAAATTGTCGCCCTCTACGTCAATGAAGAGAGGTTCTGCTGGGTCAGTAAAGCGGATATCTAATCCGAGTCCACATATTTCCGCAAACGCAATTGTGGCCTGACAGATGTGATTAGATAGAGAGTGTGATTCACAAAAGAAAACACCGGTTCCATACGTTGAATTCTCGAAGGTGAAAGGCTATGGTTGTGGGAGCTTCATAGAGATTATACAAATCAAACTCATCTGCGCTTATGGCGAGTTCTGTGGCAAGTTGCGCTTTATCTACGCACTGTGAATTCAATCGCATTTGAAAAGTGAAAAGCCTTACCTCTCGTATCGATCGACGACTCAAGGCTTCTCACTTTCACGTCGGTTTCTCCGAATGTCCAGACTAGCTGAGGATCGGATTTTGCGCCTTTAGGAAGGGAGAACTGCTCAATCATATCCCGTATGGCTCTAGGGCCTATTCTCAGCAATGTTTCGTAGGAAGAGTCGGGCGTTCCGGGAGCCATGAGTGTCGTAGAACCAAACAGAAGTAATTTGTGTGTTTTGATAACATCTAAAGCGAGCGATATGAGAGGTGGAATGCCCGGTTTTAGGGCACGTACTGTGTTTGCAGTGCAATCGTACAGTGAGTCTACTCTCGAGTCCGTCTTGAGTTTCATCTACAGCTTGTTCTGCGGAAACTCCTTCTACAATGGAGATCTCGCATCTTTCCAATGTCGACTCTACAGTCTTGTGCTTCAGTATTGAAAGTAGAGACTGGTCGTACCATATGTCAGCTAGCGCATGATGTGATGGATGGCACGTCGGACCTTCGCCATAAGCTGCCCCACAACGCTATCGTCAACTCCTTTGGCTGGGTCTCCCACCCGATATCTCGAGAAGAATTCTTTGTTGAACTTGAAGCGACAGTATGCAGATTTAGATGAATTTGTACAGAAGAACGACAGGGTGTCAGACGAGGCATATATGCACAGTTCTTCGCCATATCTGGATAAGCAAGCAAGGGCTCTGGTGAAAGCTAGAGACGCGTCTCGACAAAGGAAATTGGTGTAAGGAGGACTTGCTCACGCTTCAGGGCATGCGCGTCAAACGTGGCTTGCATTACGGTTTAATGTGATCGAGTGATTCGGGCAAGGAATTTCAAGAAGAAATTTAGCGATTAAAAATATTACGCTGCAGCCAAATTGGAAGTCGCGTGTGGCGTGGCGAACGCGAGGAACAAACGCCGAATTTATTAGTCACAGACTCCCACGAAGGTAAAGCTGTTTGGGCGTCTCAATTTGCGATCTCGTTCAATGACAATAGTGTTAGCACAACGTGAGAGACCAAAGATAGCAGAACAACAAGAGAAATTCAAAATAATCCGCAAAAAGAAAGTATGAACGTGAAAACAGGGAGGAACCACTGGGTATGGAACAAGATTAGTAGAGTACAGGTGGTATTACGAGAGAAAGTTATAAAATAAAAGAAGGTATCATCCGCGATTGAATCTGTGACCGGTAAAGGATCTGTTTATACGGCCATTCCTCCATGCGTGCCAGTATTAAAGCTAACGCCTTTGAGCACATCGCCTGTGGCTCGTAAAACGGTAGTACCAAATGAGGGGCGTCGTTCTTTGGTAGGCGATTCTCGGCTGCGTTCAGGCGAACGCGAATGGTATTTGCGATAGGGTGAGGTAGGAGTCGGAGGCATTTCTGGAGATACGTTCGGTGGTGGATCGAAGGAGGTATCGGACAAAGCCGAAGGTGGTGGTGTAGCGTCTGAGGATTGTAATGAGGGTGATGGTAGTGATACCTCCTCCGAAGGAATAGATGTTAAGATAGAAGGCAACGTGGGTGCTATATCAGCTTCTGGAGTTAACAAACCCTTCTCGCATCGACCTTTACGCATAAGGGATTTCGCAAGTATCCCTTCCTCGGGAATCTTGGGAAATTCTTTGGAAGCAGACGAGGATAGATGGGAAGTGGACGCATTAGGGCTAGGCATCGGGGAAGCGGAGGAACTGTTGGCAGGAGAAGAGTTGGGTGTGCGCCTGGGTGACGGTAGAGGGAAAAGCTGGTCTTCATCCTCCTCGATGATAGCTGACGGAACATGAGGTGCGATCGGTGATGAAGAAGGTGAAATGCCGGCCACATGTGCCAGAAAGTCGGGAACAGCATCAACATCGCGCGACCGACGTCGTTTGTCGACTTCGTCAACATTGATTGATGCAGAACTTCCAACTCTGACAACGGATATGTCTTTGTGGCCTTGGTGAACAGATGCTACAGGTGTGAAGCCGCAGTCTGAATCGGCACTGGAACTGCGTCTTCTGCGGGCACCACGAGTGAACTTTTCGACCCATGCTTCGCCTTCCTTCAAAGATTCTTCGGTAATCAAGACACAATCTGTGCAGCACGAGCGCAAAGGAACAGTTGGAAGAGGTTTCCCTGTGTTATCGACTAGAGGTGAATTCGGTAAGGAAGGTCGACGCTCCAGCTTTCGATGTGGGGCATCTTCGGTAAGGGAAGAAGATGGATACCTGTGCACAAGGCATGGACTCAATGGAGATACTAGATCTCGTCCACGACTCGCAGACCTCGAGGGTTTCGCCTTGAAACTGGTACATGATGAGGAGCGAGTCTAATAGAACATATAAGAGAAACTAACTTGGGAAACGGGACTTTGAGCACTGGTGAAGAAGGCTCCTCTGCTGGCTCGTCATCTGACGGCTTACGTCGGGTCCATAGTGGCAGGGAGTAGCTCTTGGTGATGATGATAGGTCGTTTAAGCGGTCGGAGCTCTGGAATAAGCACGCACTCGTCGTCGAAACGAACGACCCGAGAGTAATCTGAGGATTGGGAGGAACTGGACACCATGGACGGTGCTGCTGACAACGTGGATATCGCAGTGGTCATTGGAAAAGGAAAAGAAGGGGAAGGTTGAATATTTTATTCTGAAACTAAAGGATCAGGTCATGAGATGGGCTACTATTTAGGGCCCATAACCCTGCAACAGCCTGAATAATGACGGTTCTGATTCAAATATATTCGACTTTAAATGCAAGCTAGTTCATTGCAAAAATTGACAAAGATTCCAGCAAGCTTTCACCGCTGTCAGGCTCCAACTTCAGCCTCAGCAACACCGAATTACCGTTTCCATTCCCGCAAAATGGACAAGATGAAGCTTCCAAATGATTCAATCTTGACACAGAGCCATGAGCAGCGTAACAGCAACGCAGAGTTGGTTGCCTCAAGAGAGATATCCTTCTCAAACGGATTTGCCAGTTGAACGCCGTACCAAAACCTGCTAACTGCATTCCGAATTTCACTGAATATTCTCGAGTTGTTGTCTGTTGTTGTTGCCTAGAGCTGAGTTCCGACTCTCCGGGTACGGCTAAGAAGTAGCCGGAAGCTTCTCCGTCTTCGTTCACGCCGAATTCGAATGCGAAGAGTGACCATCTTTGCTTCTAACTACTATGGCAGGCCGACTTGCTCAAGTCTCCGGACACCTATCTAATGCATACGGTCGAGGACTTCTAGCTGGCGAAGTTGCTATCATTACTGGTGAGTTCGGAAGCTAGAGAAAGTATGCCTAAATTCAACTCTTCCTGCCTTTAGGTGCTGGTCAGGTTAGGACAATCCGAATATATCTCTAGGGTTTTATTGCTGAGTCTGAAGTAGGGAATAGGACGTAGTGCTGCTCTTATCTTTGCGAATGAAGGAGCAAAGGTCGTAATCAGTGAGTGAGTGAACTACGATACCACATTGTCCAAATTGTGTTAACATTTGTTGTGTAGTATCGACGCGAACAGGCTTGCTACCGTAGAGGAAGAGATCAAAGCTGCCGGTGGTGATTCTCTTTCTGTAGCAGGCGATGTCGGTGCAGATGAATTTCCCAAACGCATTGTGGATGCCACCATTGCGTACGTCTTCATGCAAACTCCCGCGCATCGTTTCAAAGTAGATGGATCATTCGAATAGGAAATATGGCAAGATCAATCATATCGTCAACAACGGTTTGTCGATTCTCTCCATCAATGTCGCTTCCATCTTGACATGGCGAGTTTTGTAGCTGGATTCACCTTTGACAAGATGCTTCACACTACGCCTGATGATACCTGGGATATAATCATGAAAATTCACGTCCGGGCACCTTTCCGACTTGTTCGACAAGCTGCCCCATACTTCCGTGTCAAGGTCAGTCTATTTCTACCTCCAATCACTGAAGTTGTTCAAATCTTCCCTGTGCAGCCAGAACACCGCGAAAACCGTTCCATCATCAACGTTTCCTCCACTTCTGGCTTACACGGTAACGTTGGGCAAGCAAACTACGCTGCTGCCAAAGCAGCCGTCATCGGATTAACCAAAACCATCGCGAAGGAATGGGGACCATTCGGTGTTCGCGCCAACACTGTTGCGTTTGGCTTAATTCATACTAGGTTGACAGCGGCCAAGGAGGACGGTGCCACGATGGAAATCGATGGCAAGAAGGTTGCACTTGGTGTACCTGGAGCCAAGCCGCCGTCGGATGCTGCTTCAGATGCTTATCCGCTTATTCCCCTGAGACGAGGAGGGAATACGGACGAAGCTGCTGCTAGCATGCTCTTGTGAGTCTTCTTTTGAGTGTTTCTACAATTCGTATATTGATTTATGCAGCCTTGCCTCACCTCTGGCTTCCTATGTGAGCGGCCACTGTTTGGAAGTGACTGGAGGTGCAGGAATTTGAAGTAAACATTTTGTCTTATGTTGGAAATAATACATTTTGGATGCCTTTCTTTGCAATTTGTACAACTAGGCACTGGTTATGCGATATGCAACCGTATCATGACTCGCTACATTCACGGAAAAGGTGGAACTCAGCGAGTACGTTCCTGCCAAATCAGTTCCTGCCCACATATCATGCAGAACAAACGGTCCGCTGCCAGTAAGCCCGGGAACATTGGCAAAAGCGAATGATTTCGTGGCGGAAGTGGCAGAAGTGTTGATAACGAATACATGGACTCCTTTGGATGACTTGCCGGAATAATATTCGGGAATAGAGGTAGTAGGCATGGACGCAGTTGCGTTGAATGGGGCGGCAGGTGTGCCTATTGTTGCGTCTTGAGAGAAAGCCAAAAGCTCGGTATTGGTGACAATAGAGATTTGCGTGCTATTGAGGAGGCTCAACTAACGAGCAATATTCAGGGTTTGTTGAGAATTTAAGCATGAGCATAAAGGCTCGAACTCACATCCGTGCCACTGCAATCGACGGTCATTGATAATCTCTGAGTATGAGATCTTCAATTTTGCACACAGACACTCACAGTAAAATCGGGCTCTTCAAGAACACCCAAGCCGCGAAATGAGTTCTTTGTTCCTCAATCGTAAGTGCTCCGTTTCCTGACAGTCACAGTATTCAGGATGTCTCTCAGTCTCAGAGTGATTTTTTTGCGTACCAATCTCCATCATGTCCATATCATTGTGCGAGAAAAAGTCGATGGAGGACAAATATTGAACGTTGATTCCGATAATTTCGGTTATGTATTGCCAAGTAGGGCTACACTAGTAGTTAGAAGGATATAATGAACACCAGAGAAATAGTAACGAACGCAGAGTCACCGGACATCCTCCAAGAATGGCCCTAGAAGAGGGATATGAGAAAATTGTGATAATTTAACCAAGTCGAGGTGGCTTACAACTCGCGCTCCCCAGTCCCATACGTTCGCGGCACCCCAGATGCATAGATCAAATTGGAAAGGGCTAGACTGTTCAGCAAGTGCAGCGCTAATAAAATTCTTTAGCATTTAGCATTATCATGGCGATTGGGAATACCCACCCCATTTGGCGATAACGAATAGCAGAATTAGAGTTGCTGAAATTGCAAGTTCAAAGTGTGAGCATCTAGAAGACAGTTTGCTTGAGGGATGATACACTTACTACCAGTCTCCATCCTGAGGAGCCTGACGTTCGGAAGGGTGAGATAACTGTTATGACGGTAGGTTGAGGTTTAATAGCACTCACGTAGTCATCAGTCCAATTGGCGGGTACATTGCAATTATCTGCCGTGCGTAGCTAAGTCAACTGATATTTGCTGGCAAGCAGTGGAATAAACAGACCATATTTTAGATAGTCGACACCCCAAGAGCTGAACGTAGCTGCGTCAAGGCTTTCCATACCTAAAGATCCTGGAAATCCTGCACAAGTAGCTGTCCCAGCATCGCTGTAAATACCCATCTTCAAACCAAGAGCATGGACCTGAGTTGCGACCCCTACGATTCCGTTCGGGAACTTGGAAGGATCTGGTACAATTTGCTGGGTAGTTGCGTTCCGTTCCATGAGGGGCCAACAATCCTGAGAACCACATAAATTTCGTGAGCGAATTGGTAAGATAAACACATACGTCAATGTTGATGTACTCGTAGCCAGCATCTTTAAGACCCAAAGAGATAAAATCGTTGGCAGCGGCAACAACCTTGGTTTCGTTGATACTACAGCCGTATGCATTCCAATGGTTCCATCTACATTATAAGTAAGATGGCAGTCTGATAATGAGAAAAAGCGACAGGCCCCAAAGCCGGAAGCATTCCAGTAAGCTTAGATGGTGGCGTCGTTGGAGCTGTAGCGGCAATTCCAGTCAAAGAAGGGGTAGAGGCCGTCGAGGTCGAGGTCGAGGTACCAGAAGAACCCGAAGAGCCTGGGACGCATTGCGAGTAGTATAGATTTGAGACAACGCAAGACCAGCTGATGCATTAATTAGGATGGCGTAAACAAGCGTTGCATTCGAAGTTTGTCTTACCCCGACTCACAAGTCGTCGCACCGGTCCATCCTAGTCCACCGCATTGACCGTAATCAGGCGCAGTCTGAGCGAGCGCCAAGCTGGCCTGAAGAGCAGGAACTCCAATAAAAGTAAGAAGAAAGTTTAGATATTGCATTGCAATTGCTCTCACAATGCATTGTTTGATCTCAGTTTAAAAGCACGTAGAAGATCAGGATGGACTTGTGGACATATGGTCTTTGGGAGTTTTCTCGGTGTACCTCAGAGAGCCTCTATTTTTGCGCTCGGAAAAATGGGATCTGCTGAGCAGAGCGAGGAGCAGGAAGTGGATATATTTCGGGACAGATTAGGAGCAAGAATAATGGAAGAGGACAAATAGGTCCCCTTGAACCAGAACCACCACCACGTGGTGTTCGGCGGCGAGCCTCTCAGTGGCCAAGGGGACTAGTAGCCACATAGTGGTGAAGCTAATACGCCGTGTGGATGCGTACGCATCCACGAAACTCTACACGACTGTAGAGACGACCGTGGCCACCAGGTCGGGAGCTAGACACAGCTCTTTGAAGTAGTTACGATGACCTGTAACTCCAACTAATCCACCAAATGTCCAAATTGGTTCTCAGTGAGCTCGCGAGGCTCCAAGACTCAGGATTTCAGACATGTAGCTAAGCTCTACAACGTGAAAGGCGACTACGTACTCGACGACCTCGGCGACGCCCAAGGTGTCCCAAAACCAGTGGCTCATGATCCGAGATCACCGGTAAAACGGGATACCCTAAAACCGGTCGACACGTTGCGTTTTCTTTCATACATCTCCCTTTCATGAACGCGCCTTTCAGGACTAGACTTAGGACAAAGCACCTAGCTGATGCACGGAGACGTCAGGCATATGTCATAAAAGTCTAGGTGCGTTATAAAAGCTGCCATCCTCCGAGACTACATTGTAAACTCTGACACGCTCCCTACCAGTATGTCCCCGCCTGAACCCCCTACTTCCTCTGATAACCAATCTCGTGCTGACACGATAGGTGACGAGAGCAATAATAGACGAACTAGACGAGATAGACCAGAAGAAGAGATAGTACGAGGCATCTTTACATATTCCAGAACCCCAACTAACTATCCGATTGCCAAAGGACAACCTCCGCCATAAGAACGACGTAGGTTCCTCTGGAGAACACAGTGACGAGCCAAACCCTAGAGAGATACGACCCTTGCCCACACGCAAGCCGATGCCGGAGCCACAGCCATCTGATCATGTACGCGACCCAACACATGGGGACGAGTATCCATATGGAAAACTCACGAAAGCAAACCAGAAGAACCTCGAGCAAAAGCCCGCTGGCTTTGGCATCAACTTCACCAACAGCGCCCTCCCTCGACCCTATGTTCCTACTCCACTCCTACTGAAAAACATGAAAGACTTCCAAAGGGAACACATTGCGAAGGATAGGGATAACATTCTAGGGCTGGTTCCATACGGAGCAGGACCACGCTGGGAAGCGAAATACTACCCACGAGCCCTAGCTGCAATCCGGGACTGGATCACCCAGGTCGACTTTGAAGGAAAAGGGAAGTGTCAGGTCTCCAGAGCTGAAGCGCAGACGAGCAAGGACATGAGAGATTTCGGCAACCCCTGGACCATCATCTTATACGATATATCTCCCCCCTTCCGTGCTTGGCTCCTAGATCTAGGGGTTGTTGCCCTCAGCGAACCAGGTGCCACTTTTATGGTTCATTCCTTCGATGAGAAGAACATGAGCTGGGTCCTACTCAATTTCTGGGGCCCAGCAGTCGAAGAAGGAGAAGAGGAATGCATCGAAGCCCTAACGGAAATCAAGAGGAAGATCTTTGACGATCGAGCGGTGGTGAACGTAGTCCGGGAGCTTGTCGCCAACAAGTCTCTGGAGGGAGAGTACCCAGATCTCGCGAAGAAATCTCACAAGCAAATCGTAGCGATGCTCACATCCTCCTTCCGTCTTGTATACATCCCGAGCAATGACAGGAACGGTGACCCCCACCCGCGCTTCCAGCTGCGAGGACGCCCGATCTCTACCGATAGAGAGATCCAACGCAAGTGGGTGATGGCCCTCCGCTCAATCAAATACAATGTTCGCT
>MU793376.1:0-71247 GCA_027886325.1 Lentinula aff. detonsa | reverse complement strand
AGTTAGTAAGTCACTGACGATAGTCCCCATCGGCTATCTTCTAAATCGCGTGACGCCTGGCTACATCGTATAAAAGCTATCGAGTCGCTGACAGTCGATGTTTCCCTTGGCTCAGGACTTGACTGTCAGGTTTTCACTGGTGACGATGAGTTCGACTTTAGCTCTATCAACTACAATGAATTCGACTTCAGCTCTATCAACTTTGATGACCCAATGCTCGTAGATGCATTCAATTCTTTGGACTATGGCAATGGAATGAGTGGCTCCAACCTCGGAAACAGTGACCCGACAGCTGGTTCTTGTGTCGACACTGGTAACGTTCTGTATTAAATACATTAATTCCATAATTTATGAAACATTGTTACTAGATGACCCAGGAAATATGTCTTCTTTTCTCCCCTCTGAAAGCCCCTCCTCCAATCTGAGCCCTGCTTCCGGAGGCGTGTCTGCTTTGGGCTACCAAAATTCACCTGCCTCCACCGGTAACACACCTTCCAACAGTATCTCGGCTCCTGTCCTTGTACCAAAGACAGGCTTCACCTTGTTTGAACCCACCACGCATGCCCAACGCAACCCGCTTCTTCCAACTCAAAACATTCGCCCACATCCAAAACGGACACTTGACCCGGTGCAGGCCCGCACAATGAACGAGGCCAAAGCAGAGAAGCAGAGGTTGGCAATGCTGGCTAGGGATGATGTTCTGAAGCTTGCGACAGAGTTCAAGCAGAATGTCGCCAGTCTTGCTGAGAAACACGCAGTTTCTGTGGAGTATCTCAAAGGTCTAATGTCAATGGCCTCGAAGTTCAAGCGCAAGAGGGCACCGGGGAGAATGCAAGCCCTCGTTCATTTGAAAGCTAAAGAGGTCAATGCAAGTACGTGTCTCTTTCCTTCTTTATATCGTGAACATTGGCTGAATACACTGTAGGTCTTCCTGTTGGAGGCAAACTGAAGGCTCCTGCACTCCGGAAGCTAGTCGATGAAGACGAAGCACTCCTCATGATCTCCAATGACAAAATTGAACAGGCAAAACGGGAAGTCGAAGAAAAACGGCTGCTTTCGATCCGTGGTATTCGACCAACCAATCTTTCAGCGGGGAAGGACTATTCTGCATTCTCTCGGCTCATAAAAAAAGAGGTATGCCGCTCATTTCTTTTGCCATTGAAACTTGATTCCTATAGATTAGTTTGACGCTCTCCATGTTCGAACTGGCACTGTGGGATTTGGGTTTCTCTGCCCTGGTACCTCTGACGACAAAGGGTTTCCTGCCTGGTTTGTTGCAGGGAATAAGACTGCCGACTTCGTTCGCCACCACCTCAATACAACAATGTGGGATCTCCTGCTGGAACTGGAGCTTTGGACTGCGAAGAAAGGTACATTTCTCATGATAATATATCTACTACATCTAATTCTTTGTGTACAGAAAAGCCTGCTACGGTCATGCAAATCCAATCCCAATGCTCTGTTATGATTGCTTCATCACTTCGTGAGTACATCCTTGATATCATATTCTCTCCTACTAAAGAATCTTTAGGCTTTATCCTCAAAGACAAATCAGCAAGTATGAACTACGCCAACTATCACTCATGCATTGTCGACAAGCACCATGTTCAGCTGATTGGTCTCCCCGACTCGCAGCTATTCATCGACGCCAACGGTCCTATCAAGCCTTTCGACATAAAGGATCGCAAGACCCTGGACGCCCTCCATGCTGCACTCGAGTCTGGGGCGTGTCGTTGGTCAAAGATGTCATCGGAGGAAGTCAAGGAGCATGGGGAATGTCTGCAGATGCAGGTACCAAAAGTACGAGCAGTTCGAAGTGACAAAGGGAAGAAACGTGGACGCTGCACAGATGCCAACAACACAACAACGATGAAAGTCAAGCCCCACCCCCGAAGCGCATGCGTCATCCAGCGAAACAGAAGGCTCGTATTGCCAAGAGTCTGCCTCCAAAACATATCCAAAGAAGCAGTGAAGACACTGACAAAAGCGATGGAAGCAACGGTGAGGGGGACGCTAGCTAACTGGTGCTTTTGGCGATGACAAAGAGGGCGGGGATAAGCCAGTACTATTTTGTTCTCTCACAGAATACATTCTTACTTCTTAGCGTACAATTTACAATGGTCATTGAAGTCACAACAATTTATATTGAGTATAATGAGATTCTCCACTTAACAAGCAATAGTGAGGAGACAGAGGCGCGCATCATCAGGTGGGCTGGAGAGGCGGGACTCCGGGAGACGGAAGCGCCTGATGATGCGCCTGGCGGGCTCGGATATCAACGGAAATCAAATCCGAGTCCCGTATGCTGCCAAAGTCCGCATTATTTAACGAGCTTTTATCGCGCTATAGACGGATAGCGGATCAGAATAGCAACAGCCTATGCCATCCCCCCCCCATGGCATAGGCTATTACCTATATTTACTGGGCGTATGAGGTGGATCAGTGGTAAAGTCCTCTAGTATTAACAACAATCCGGATATCCCGACGGCTCATATTTAATTGAACGGCAGTGCCTATCGTCATTCAATTTCGACGTCGAGATTATGAGCTCTTAACGCTAGTCCCTAGTATGTCCACTGAACTCCTTCTGTTGCTTCTGAGGCTGAGCAGAGTATCGAAACTCGAGGAGACAAGAGTATACTGATGTTACCGGTATGATGGCCAAAAAATATTCCAGCACTGTTCGAACAATGCTTCCTATAGTACACGATAGCAAAAATTTCTCAATCAAAGCTCTGAGCGGAAACGATGCCACTCACAATTTCGGCCCGCGTTGTCCCACTTTTTACAGCCACGGCACCAGGATACCCAAAATCAAAGAGACGTGCAGCACTTATATTACCTTGGGGGTCAATGGAGATGTGGACGTTTTCCATGTTGAGGTCCCTGCGAACGAAACCCAAAACAATCAATGATGCTTTTCAATAAGAGAAAGACATTCATACATATAAATAAATCCGTGCTCGGCCCAAATGCTCATGACTTGGGTTTTGACCAGCGACTTGACGACTGCCATCATTCGATTTTTTGTTCTGCCGCCCCCATTCTCCCACTGTTGGGTCTCTGTTATAGGCACCCCACCAACTCTCCTCATGAGAATCGCAGGATACTTTGAATATTGGTAGACCTTCTCTATCTTTTCAGTTTGCGGGTCTTTCACCGATCGAGCCGTGTTACAAAACACGAAGCCGGATTTATCGTATAATCCCATAAGATCGAGAGTCTTGGCTTCGCCGTAGACCCCATCGTCTAGACCAGAATGCGAGAGCACTTTGATCACCATGTTGAGATTATTCGAGTTGGATGTATCCTTGTACTCGAACACCCCAACGTTGTAGCGGCCTACTTTTTCCTCCCCATCGACAGCCAGATTTCTACCAAGATATCGGGTGAAATCTCCGTCTTCTAGACAGTAATGAACAGCTTTCAGCCGTGTAGTGAGTTTTCGTTGCAACGTAACTCACTGAAGTATTTATTTTTATCATGACGAGGGATTATGGCAGGATAAAAATCAGTCATCCAACTTCGCTAGGACATTTTCAGCACTCAAATTTAACGAAGCATTCAATGAGAGACGATATGCATACGAAAAGGTGATAAGGCTTATCACCCCAAACAGAAGCGACCGTGGCTGTTTGGCCTTGACGCGAGCCGGAATTAGTATACGCATAGTCTGGTTTGCTTGTAACATCATAGATGTTGGGACTAAAACCCCCTGGTGCTGGAGCTGCGCATGCGGTCGGAAACGGAGAGAGAAGGTGTAGAGACCAAAAAGTGAAGAGGGAAAAGCCTAGCGTTGAAAGTTCTTTGAACATATTGACCGTACTAAGGTTAGCAAGATGGATCTCTGGCCAGCAGAGTTCCAACAACTTCAGGATGAAGAAAAGTAGAAAGGAAAGAAGCAGGTTGAAACGTGGATTCTGATGGATTAAATACCGCATATATTCGCCGTCGGAGCGACTAGATTGAAAGTCGGAAGTGACATACTTACATATTCAGCATTGTGCACAAGATTCCCCAAAGGTCGAGTCAAGTAGCAAGTAATATTATCGTGTCCGAAGTAGCTTATAGTTGTACACGACATCACCGAATCCACTTCCTACAAAAGCTAGCTGCTGTCAAGATATAGCATTGCCTTTTCTCTGCCTCTCAATCAATGCCTTCCTCGCCATCTCTTCCCTATCGGTCAGCACAGTGATTATCGATCGCGTCGACTTCATCGACCGCATTGTCGACAATCTCGAAAGTGATGACGTCCTTGACCCCGACTTTGAACGCGAAAACGATGGCAAAGCAGGCAACTTTGGCGCTTTAGACGCTACACTTCCCCGTCTCGAACCCAATGTCATTACTCCGCCATAAGCATATCTAGGCCTTCTCTGACTCTCAAAATTTCTGTACAAACCGTTCGTGCTGGACCGCATTGTTCCCGTGGACCGTATAGATGTGTTCTTCTTCCTCACGACCAACGCTGCGGTTGACTGATACGAGTTCATTGAAGTCTGCCTTGACCGATCCATGGAGGGCTGTAAGGAAGGAAGAGGCAAAAACTCGTGGTCATTCCCTCTATAGCTATCTGATTCCATACCGGCTCCGAAACTGGAGCTATAACTTGTTGACGCGGAATTGATAGTACCGGGAAAAGGAAGTGAACCGTCCTTCGAAAAGGACTTGCGGAGGTGAACAATGCCTCTACCTTCAGCAGTCTCCTCCAAGGTTGGAGACCCCACCAGCGTCGGGGCCTTTCCAACTAGCTCTCCGCCGAGATACTCTACCCAGCCGCTCTCTGGAATCGGCACACTGGTGCTCTTTCCACCGCGAAGATCGTTCTTCCGATTACGGCTCGCACTCCGGGAAGGCAGGGGTGAAAGTTTGTCATACTCCTCGTCTGAATGAGCTCCGCCTGCTGCTTTGGCAACAGCATTGAACGCATACATCAGGTTGGCTTTGATATTCGACGACCACGTTCCGCCTTGATCTTGAGAAACCGAGGCAGAGCGATCAGGCGATGATGCCCTCTGTTGCGCTTGAGAATGTCTTTCGGATAGAGATACTGGGGAGTTGGGACTGTTCTCTAAAGGAGCAGAAATGTACGATGGTTCTAGAGTAAGCACAGGCGTTTCAGAATTCCATGGAACCTTCAGACCCTCGTCTAAGCTCAAATATCTCGGTTTGATCATTGACTCGCGTGGTGTCCCAAACTCTGGATCCGTCAGGAACTGCATACGCACTGAGGGAGGGTTGGGGTGCACATGCCTATTGAGTTGCAGAGAGTTGGCTTGAGATGGTGAGTAGTTGGGCAGTGGATACGCAATGCTCTCTTGTAATGGGCCAATTGATGCAGGAGAGACCGACGGAAGTGAAGAAGAGTAAGATGCTGGATATCGGGGAGGCGGATGAGCATGGTACGGATAAATGGCTGGAGGTGATGGAATACCCAAGACGGGCACGGATCGTCTCTTCACTGGTGACGTGAAATCTTGAAGATAGCTTCTCGATCGCTTAGGTTCACCAGCATCACGATCACCCCGAGGCTCCCAAGTGCGCTGGTGAGCATCCGGCGGCTCGCCCTTCTCAAGCGAGTCAGCATCTGTAAAGGACGACAAAGACGATTCTGGCCGATTTGCCCAAGGTACAGCGACAGTTTTCTTGCGGCGTCGATTGTGGGTACGAAGACGGAACCACCACGCTATAAGAGCGGTGAAGCATGCTATCACGATGATAGTACCGAGCACGATTCCGATATATAACGTGGGTTCCTTGGTTGATGCTGTAGTCGTCACCGAACTGGTAGCTGCAGCTGTTAGACTACTAGGTGTTGCAGCAGTAGTGGAACTTGATGTATCCATTGATGTATCCATTGAAGCATACGATGCAGATGTACTGGGAAGGGATGTAGCGGTTGGAGCAGCTGAAGTAGTGGGCGCTGATGTTAAACTTGAATCACTTGAACTGCTTGATGTTGCCGAGCTTAGCAGAAGGTTCGTTGCTTCAATAACCTCGCTAGTGACAATTACGGTCGTAGATACTTCCACCAGATCAGAGAGAGCAGGTGATGCAGATGATAAAGAGGAAGATATAGTATCCTTAGGCGAGTCGGCAATTGTTGCTGCGGAAGGAGAAGAAAAGACAGTTTGTTGCGTTGGAGAGGCTACATTGACAGCACTTGTAACGGTCGCAAAGGCGATGCTTGATGCTTGCTGAGGAGCTACAAGGGTAGCTTGGCCTCCAGGGCCAACAGCGACGTTGGACATGAATCGAGCGTGAAAGTGATGAACGGCGCGTTGGTTGACAGGAAGGTGAGTTCCGGTCATAGCAATGTAGAGCTAGTCAAAAGCTGCCAGAGCAAATATCAAAAAAAGAGTAAAGCTCGACCAGCGAGATAGTGGTTGAAGAGAAAATGCAAGTAGCAACTTGTTGCTCTTCGTCTTCTCGTGGGACGTCAATAGCCCTAAAAGGCAGATAATTTCCCACATTAGACTGGCCCTAGTAATGCACGATGAACCTATCAAGTTGTTATTTACAGCATGTAAGTGTACTGAGTAGCGGCAAGTAATAGAAAATAAGTATTTCTCCTGTAGGTACAATGGTATATTTGAGGAATCATTATGAGCCAGTGCTGGATGGATGTATGTACTCATAACGTCCTCTGAATATAACGTGCAGAGTTCGAAGCGTAGGATTTCTGATTAGTAAGAATCCAAAGAAAGCGTCTCCAGTTTGTCCAAACTTCAGAGTAGATAAGATATTAAGAAAAGGATGCTTGGAAGTATGGAATGATGTCCAGTATCTGTAAGTCTGTCAGCCGCATTTGAGCTCGATGCGGTTGGTAGTCCATTTCCAGAAACAGTTGCAGAACTCGTTGAGCTTAACGAGTCCGAGGAAGTCGACGATTCGGAAGAGCTGGTCGAATTAGGCGACACTCTAGTACCGTTTACTGTCACTGTTCCGGATATGTCTATTTATGATATTGTTTCCTATGAATAAACCATGATTTGGGGCCCACTACCGCTGTACTTACATTGTTCAAAGGTTGGTAGGGAGTAGTTAGTTTCCACATAAGGTTGAGTCTTGTTCAGTGACACCCCGACTGGCACGATATGCTATCACCGTTCCTGTAAGATTCATATACTGCTCGATGAAAGTTGGCATACCTGGAAGGAGCTTTTGAACTGTGGGTAAAACTTCACCGCTTCTGACATAGTGAAATTATTCAACTCATGCGTCAGGAAGATTGCGCCAGTCTGAAGCTGTTTGAGTCTGTGTATCAGTTGTAGGGGAGCGGATACATACATAATTGAATGTGCCATTGTTAGCTGTTTGGATGAAGTTATTGTAGCTTGTATCCACGGTTTGATCAGTTATGCTGTTGCCATTGATATCACTGTCCAGGCTATCATACTCCCACATAATAGTTTGCAGTCCCAATGCGTGAGCAATAGAGCGAATTCGGTCATCGACATCACCATAGGGTGGCTATAGTCAAGCTAGTTATAAGCAGCTAATGCGAGAGCGTAAATCCTGCTCACCCTCCAGCAGGTAGGAGTGACACCAACAGCAAGTTTAATCATTTGCATCTATGACAGCGAATTCAACCATTTTTGAAAGAAAAAATGAATGAATGGATTTAAGGCGCACGGCTACAAAAGAATCAACTTCAGTCGCTAGTTGTACGGATTTAGGGAGATGGGTAACTAACAATACCATAATTCAGCAAAAGCAGCCTCGCTTGTGAAAGTAGTCACTAGGGAACCGGAGAGACAGCATCAACCTGAGCCAGGCTTCATTAGAATTGCGAAGTACATACTGTATGGATGCGACCACGTATCTGTCAAGAGTTTGAAATTCAGAGAGTGTGATAAATAAACTATCAAGCCACTTACGAGCGCATATTTCGTGGCCTGACAATAATAGGACCATAAATGTAAGTTCTAGCAACCAAACCGAACAATATCATACCGTCAGCGAGAGCACGTTGGGCCTCAAGAGGCCAGTCTGCCACGTTAGAACCAATGTAGTAGAACGCTAGCACAGGGGCGCATGAGGTGATATGTCAAGAGAAGAAATATAATCACATACTCGCTTTCTGATTCTGACTTTGAAGGAAGTCGTAAAACGCGTTGTGCGAACAATTCGGTCCATCATCGAAACCATAACCAAGAGTGGATGGCTTCGATATACGTTCAATAAGGAAGGAAGAAATTTTCATCCAGAGAAGCGAACGTACCTCCGGAGCCGCTGTGATATCGGCTGAAAGCCCAGATAGTTTAGGCTCTGTGCAAAGACTGTATGTCCACCAGCAGTCTGGATCATTAGAGGAGTAATTGCTAGCCGGAGGCTGAGTCTATGAGATGTTGAGATGATTTGGATGCATCCCGCAGAAAGGGACTACCTTGACACTTATGTTTGAAGGTATGCTGGCTGAAATTGAGTTCCACTTCCCCTGCGCTGTTGAATCGTTTGGGAGGATCGAAGCGGCTTCCCATATCGCGGGGAAGGAACTTAGTTGGTTATCGACAGGAGGATAACTGTAAGGCGAGCATTCCTCGTTCGGGTCTGGAAAAAATGGGTAAGATAAGTATTTTTGACTCGTTTATCAGTAGCTTTAAGCTGTGTATGAAGGCATCTAAAGAGTTTAACGCACCAGTGATAGCAGCCTCTCCCACTTCTGATGTTCGATCCGCCGTAGTGCTCTGGGCGTTAACACGGAGATGAAGAATACTGACGACCAAGAATGCCATAGAAAGGCGTTGAAACATTGGCAGCAGCATTGTGTCGGGTTCTATGGGCGAAAAGAGTGACAACCCAATAGTGGAAAATGGTTGGGGCTGGGGAACTTTGAATGAGAAAGGGAAAACGTATTTATACGTACATGCTTAGCACGTTTATGGAATCGCTCAGAACAGCTTGATGCATTGGCCGTAATCATACAAGACGTTGCACAGGTAGTTCGGAGAGAACTTTGCTACCATTGAATTCTTCTCAACCAACAATTGAATGTAAAAACATCTAACCAGATTTGTGAAGATGAAAAGACAACTGTCATATGCAGCTTGAGCCTTGCACTCATTCCGAACTCTCATCCTTCAATAGTGCGCTTGAAAAAAGGTTCAATGATACAGCGGGTACTGACCAGAGGGTTACAGGTAAAGATTGCTCACCGGCAGCGCTGTTTGAACGGCGTTGTGGTGTTTTCGTTCGGAAGTGAAATATCAAGGAGGGTCGATGATCTATCGATAAGTCAAATAATTGGTAGAAGGCTGTTATGCATGCTGTTATAATGTGAGAGTGACGATATATGCGAAGTGTGCACAGCTGAGAAAGGGATCATCAAAATCTTCAGCCCCTTTGTTTAGGTAGAGATTCTCGACTGGGTAGGGTCTGAATCGTGTTGGCGTAGGAGTAGGTCATCACCGGCACTAGCTATCAGTGAGTTCCAAAGTTTGAATGATTCAAACTTGCAACTTGCTTTTGAAAAAATCCGCCATCTTCGTATTGAAAAAAGGAGTGCCAGTCAGGCAGAGGAAGCAATGCAATTAAATGACGTACCCCTAGTATTCGAAGGTCTATAATGCTTCGTGAACATGCCGAGGCTCGAAGGCACCGGTTTCGCTTGACTAGGAATATTGTGCAATTCGTTGGAAAGCGACCGGTGCAGAGTACACAAACATCTGTCGTATCGATTTCTGTTACAGCCTTTTTCTTTTACTAATTGCTGCTGTAGAATATTGCCTCAACAGACACAAACTGATATAGAGGTGGATTTTCTCATTTATTTCCCTTTCGGGTAATCATTTGCCGGCGGCAATTATTTACGGCATTTATTAGATCGGCTGACATTCCTTTTCGAGCCACTTCAACGCCCTTTCATCATTCTTCAATAGAGGTGAAATCTTCTCCCAGACTTTGCCGTTGTAGTCGTTCAGCCACAGTTTTTCTGAACAAAGTTTTGTAAGTTCAGACAGATCACAATCAGTGAAAACCCACCATCAATAGAAATCAGATTCTGGTCTACCAATTTTGTTTGAATGGGACACCTGAAGAATACGATGTAAGCATCGTCCAGACCACGGTCGTCTCGAAGAAGGAACAAGCAAAGCCTTTGAAAAGAGCAAGGTGAAAGCACATACATAGTAACACACTCAAAGCCCAGAAAACCCTTGTCACCGAAGTTCCAAGGCGTTTCGACCTCTTTGATGATCAATACATTTTCAATGCGAACACCGTATTTACCATCGGCGTAGTATCCGGGTTCGTTCGTAACAATCATGCCTGCCTTTAGAGGGCTTGCGTTAGAGGCTGAGGACAGATGAACAAAAGAAGATTCAGAGTCAGTTTACGAGAAGGAACAAGCAAACGATCATGCACATACTTATTCGGGTCCCTATACCATGAGGGCCTTCATGGACGTTAAGGTAGTGTCCCACACCATGGCCCGTGCCATGTCTAGGTGTCGTTATTGACTCTCAAAACGTCTTCGTCAAAAACACGGGTTGACACGAACCGGAAATCTAGACACCCATGTGGCTATCAGCTGCGTTCAAAACCTGTATATGACAAAACACTCACCAAGCCCATCCTTCCATAACGCTTTCCTTGCCCAAGAGTCACTAAGAACCGTCGATATAATGAGCGAAACGCAGGTAAATAGCACATAGTATTCACATTATGTACCCTGGGAACCCATATCGCATGAGGCAGCGATACCCCACAGAAGAAAAGCAACAACGCACCAGTAGTTCCATTCGGGAAGATCGCTGAATCTATAGCGATATGTCCCTGCAGTACTCGTGTTGCGGTGCGTTTTTCTTCATCCGTTGGAGTACCAAAATGCTGAGATATATTCATACTTGCGTATCTAGGATGAAGAAGTCGAAATAGCTAACCCATGTTCGAGTCACGTCGGTGGTCCCGTCCAGAAATTGCGCTATAGCAGTATAAAGATGAGTGATAACTATGAATATGAAAGCAGTGAAACTGACCTCCGGAGTCGCACAAATATATCTACAAATTTTGGGAATTAGAGTGACACTATGCCTTCACAGTGAAACCAATGCCGACCTGGTCCCGCTCGATGACCGCACAGTCTTTCGGATCTGGAGAGTAGTGAATGATAGCTGAGTAAAAGAGGGAGGAAGGTAACAATTATTAGAAAGTTAGAGACCAATAGATGAAAAGAACATACCGCCATTCGGACCAGTGGATGAAATGGTATCAAAGCTAAGACCCTTGAATAATGGAAGTTCACTGCAGGAATAAAATGAGTGATGCGGGTCTACAGCGAATCTTGAACAACCGAACCTTCTGAACTTCTCCAACTGCTCCGCTCCTTCCCACTCCGTTAATTTTTTTCCTTCTTCGGTAAGTTTTTCTTCCAGCCACGAAAAGTACCTCGCCAGAGCTATTCCATCTCTGATATGACTTTGTCTGAACCCTTCCAGCTCAGTCGAGTTCTTGATTGCCTTCAGGACGGTTATTGGTGAGGGCAAAGCGTTGATTATATCCTGTTAACAAAAGAATCATGTTAATTCATCTAAAAATAGGAGGTTCAGACACGTACTTCGCCTACAGCTTGTGCAACAGCAAAACTAGCTTTATCCGAAATCAGGACTAGCTTTTCCTGGCTTTTCTCCGCGGAAATGGAACGCAGCTGGTTTCCTAAATCCTTCAGGTACTCCCAGATGTCTTCGTACGGACGAATTTCGATCTGAGGTCCTAGCACGGATTTTAAATCCCCGTGTTCAATGGCATTACGCTGGAGGAACAAGACCGCGTGGGGGTTCTTCGAGTTATCTGATTCTTCCGAAGAGTGAAAGTGAACCACAGCATATGAGAAGAATACAGGATTATATGCGATATCCGATCCACGAAGGTTAAACAACCAGGCGATATCGTCCAAGGCAGTAAGAACAAGTGCGCGTGGTTTTGGCGTATTCGAAGAGACCGCAGAAGCTAGTCGATGCAGTTTACTAGCGACGGATTCACCAGAATATTCTTCTTTCAAGGGAACTACAGCATTTTTCGGCCGAGGAGGACGGTCAGAGGCCCAGATAACATCAACGAGATTGGTAATGATGGGGACAAGGGTGTTGGTGTCCTGAGCTTCCGGTTTTTCGGATTCTTTAGAACTCGAAAGTAACTTGAAGTCCTTCTCCGTGATGAGGGTTGGGTCGATACCGATACGGGCAGAAGCAGGAAGGTTGGTGGTGAGGTAGTCTTGCCATGTCGGAATGCCAGGCAGACCCTGCTTCATGAGTTCCCAGTTTTGGTCCATTTGTTCAGAAGCCTGAAGGAAGTATCGACCGTCTGTGAACATAAGGGCCTTGTCCATTGTGATTATTGCGCAGCCTACACGCGGTTAGTACAATTCGGTGATGTTTGCTATGTAACGCACCAGCAGATCCATTGAAACCAGATATCCAAGCTCTCCGTTCATCGCAAGAAGCAATGTACTCGCTACCGTCTGTAAGCAATTGATCAAAATCGTACAAGTCGAACTTATGTACGCTGCTACTCACGTTGATCTTCACTTGGGACAACATATGCGTCTACATTGTTTTCAGGCTTCCTCATCAACTCTCGCAGCTGAGCAAGCCTTTCTGACGTTGAGACAGTCATGATATCCTGCGCTGAAGAGGTAAGAGTGCGAAATCGGTAGCGGACTCTTGGGATTGAGAAAGTTCTCCAGGAAGGTATCAGTGGATGCAACAGTGAGCGATAAAAAAAGGTCATGGGGTTCGGACGCGCCGGATCGGGCTCCCGTTCAAGTACGCTCTCAATATGGTGGAATTGGTTGACTTCAAAACCTCAGAAGCACTGGCATGACAACCTGAGTGGTTGATGTTGAGCAGAAGGCAGAAAGTAGAAAACTTATGTACCACGTGCATTACGATAGGTCAAAGCGATATATACTAGAGGCTAATTCCATTCTGCAGGAGCTTGTCGTCTGAAGTATGAATTCGTCGAGGCAGACACTGAGACTTCCAGGCGGTTAGTAATTAGGTTTTTTCTGGTCGTAGAGCCTCAACACAGAGCTGTAGACTGGGGCCCAGCCGTATTCCAAGCAACTCAAAGAACGAAGGCAATTCGGCAGCTCGGGGGATCCCGAAAGCTTCGGCCAAGCAAAACCAAATAGAATTACGGCTTGTATCTCGCAGTGCGCACCGAACTTTACAGCACCATCTTCTAGGGAATGGCCGAAGCGTCGTTTAAGGACATTCCAGAGCTATTCGAGGTGTGTGTACTTACTTGACTCAATGAATTTACTAATCTCCGTGAAACAGGTTGATTTGGGCGAATCATTGACAGCGCGAACTGAGGCACTCTGTGTGTAGAACCAAAGTTTATCACAAATATTGAGCTGAACCTCCTGTGCTGTCCAGCTACCTTTCGTGAACTTGGACCGCCGGACCTGTGTCACGTTGTGAAGAGTACTGGGCGAAGTGGACAGCGAGATGTGCGTGATTCAACCTTTAATGCAAAACCACTATTCATATACTGTCGTAGCTTGGTTCATACCACTACATCTCCGGAGTCGACGCCTCGTCATCAGCCTCCCTCGCAGCTTACATCAACTCGCTAACCTATGCCATCGAAGACAACTCTGCCTGGTTCAGCAAAGGGAATTCTTGGAAGGTCAAAAACGGCTGTTACTGGTGCGTGTCGAACACTACTCTCAGTGACCTATGTAATCATATCATGCATAAGCTGCTTCAATGCCTTCTCGCGTGTCGATATCCGGGTAGATGTGAAAATACCTGGTGGCGTGAACGCGTATGCGATTGACCTCAGAGGAGAAAGGCTTGAAGCTACGCAGGAACTGTGGCAAGAAACCTACGTCTCTGCTCTTCTCCGCTCGATATTATATTCCGATGACTCCAGTTACTGGCTTGACGCGTACCGCAAGCTTGACCCAATCACTAGTCCTGACAGCGAAATACGATTCTTACAAGCTGCAGAAGCGCTTTTCATGAAAGGTTCATTATCGTTTTTGTTCTTCAGTGGAAGTGTCTGATCTTCGGACTTAATTCTAGGGTGGCAAGTTGGTTCTGATCCAGAAATTCAGGTTGCTACCGTCGTATCCAATCACTTAACAGCAGGAATCATGAAGTACTTCGGCGATAGCGGGAGATACCAGCCCGCTGCTAATTTATTTGAAAAAATTGCAACGAGAGAGCCAGAGGTGGCTAGTCTGTTAGCTAGGAGCTACATAGGCATGAGTGCGTGATCAATATTGCACTCTTCAAATATTAATCTCAACGTCTCTCGTTGGATTTGGATTTGGATCAGATGAAGAAGTAAAAGCTGTCCAAATTATGGCCTCCTCTATCCGTCAAACACCCTCATCCTACACTCTTCTACATGCTCAATGCGACCTTCTTCGCTCCAAAGGAAAAAATGACTCGGCCGTCAAACTCGCTCGACAAGCTGTTAACTGCGCACCATCCGAATTCGTCACCTGGGAAAAGCTCACAGAATGTTGGATTGATCTGCGGGAATTTGAATCAGCTCTTTTGACGCTGAATTCTTGCCCTATGTTTACGTTCAATGGACGGGATGCTCACAGGAATCTGACTCCGGCGAGGGTCCATTTACCATTTGCAAGGCCGATTGGGGAGATTTTGCCAGATAGAGTGAAGACGGAAGACGACGAGGTATATCTTGTTCGATTGCAGTATTCTTTGCACCAATCTGATACCTTGAATAGGCAGATCCCGCTCTTCTCCGCTTACCAGCTCCAGGTCTCCGTGGAACCTGGGCCCGTGCATACGCCCTTCTTACCCGACTTGTATCTCAAATTGGCTGGGATGAGCTTCTCAAAACACGGAGCAGTGTTTTCGTCATGGAGGAGGAATACAGAATGCAGAAAGCGCACGGCGACATTTCGGCTGTTGCCAATGGAGATGGGAAGGTCATACATGAAGATGGTACCATTCGAGATTCGATGATATCATCAGATAGTGCGACACTAGGCGAGACCGATGATGATGATGCATCAACGAGAGGTATGGTGTCGCCACATAGTCCGCGTAAATCTGGGTCGTTGGATGATAGTTCTAATGTTGACCTTAACGGAGGCGTTGTCCCCGTCGCCTCCTCCAAGACCAAAATTGGGCTTGGATTGGATCCAAATGGAGGCGCCTCGTTGAATTCGTTACAATCATCCATTCCCACAATACGAATATCGACCGAGTCTGACCGAGACTTCGATGAGGACGGGAACGCTGCTGACGCTCCATCAAAAGGGAAAAATGTTAACGGCGATGCCTCCAAGGGCCCAACAAACGGTTTCGACGACTCCAGGGATGTGTCTGAATTAGGTTTGGAGAAGCCCGCACAGGCTGCTGCTGGAACTGAAGAAGGTGGTGATGATACGGAAAAAGACTCACTGCATGAGTCTCCTTTACCATCGACGCAAACACAATCTGGAACAGAATCATTCTCGTTTAGTAACAAGCGGTTATGCGAGCGGTGGTTGGATAATTTGTTCATGGTGCTGTACGAAGACTTGAGAGTGTGGACGATTTTCCGCGCAGAGGTTGCCCACTTTAAGACGCAGCATGTGGCGTACAGAAAGACCGGCCTGGAGTGGGAAATTCTCGGGGACTTGGGGATGAGGTTGCATCATAAGGAAGAAGCGAAAGAGGTATTTTATAAACAGTCAATATCTATTGGAATTTCTCGTCTTGACTATCATCAGGCTTATCAACGTTGTCTGGACACACCGCGATACTCGCAAAAACCATGGGCAAAACTCATGCACATGTACGCTGAAGAGGGAGATATTCAGCGTGGCATACAAACAGCAATTCGTGTGGCGGCGTATCAGTGGGCAGATTATACTGAGATGACGGTACGATTGCGCGTTTCATGCCTTCCTGAGTGCTAATTTACCTGTGTATAGTATCCAACTCAAATTGCTCGCGCTTTCTTCAAGCTTGGCCAGCATCACGGACACGCAAAGATCTCATACACACTTCTCAGTATGGGTCTTCCCGACTCGATCTTGAAGATCATGGACAACTATTTGCAGTATGGGAAGACTTTCAAAGTTGAAGGCTATGATTTTTGACTTCTTAACGTACTGGATTCTTTTGACGATGTTGTATGCTGCCTTAACTATTTCTAAAACCCTCCTGCAGTTTCGTTCTTCCTGTCTTTCTTTCCAGATCATACATAGTTTGCCTTTTGTGATCCAGGCTTAGATACTTATAACTTATGCTTGAAAATATTAAACATATGTTGAAAAACAAAGCAAAAAAACAGGAACAGTTCAAAATGTTAACGAAAGTTCCGACCAGCCTGGTTCGAACAGGCGACCCCAAGATTCATAGAGTTTATCCTTTACAGTCTTGTGCTCTTCCAACTGAGCTATGGTCGGCGATAGCATTCGAGCCTGCTATTTCCATGAGTAAAGAGAACCATCAGAGACGCACTAAGTAGAAAAGTAAATTGCCCGGTATTGCCGATATTGCCGGCTAATGGTAACAGTAATAATCATAGTTCTCTTATGTTTACGTCCAAGACCACTCGCTTTTTTCATCTTTGACTACCTTCTTCTTCCTGGCATCAACTGAAGTTCAGGACCAGCATCGCTCATGTCTCCGCCTATATCCATTCGGCGATTGTCCTCAGGAAATTCTGCGAGCAAAGAACAAGAAGAATTGATCAACGCATATGAGGCTGAGGAAGAAAGGATAACAAATGTTTTGTCGAGAAAGTTGGAGCAGGTGTGTCTCTCAAGCATCAACTCACACTTTCTACTGATCTGCTTAACGGTCAGCTGAGAGTTGAAAAAATTGAGCTCGAAAACGTTCTCGAGGCCGAGTCGGAGAATCACGTCAATCGACTGAGCCGAGAACTTGCTTTACTTCGAGCTGCACAGCAACAGCAAGCAAACGGAGACGGCGCTAGTAATGTGAATGGACATGGGCACCCTGCCACACCCAGCAATGATCCTACCACTGAAGTCATGCTGGATGCTTTGCGCCGTGAAAACGAACATCTACGTCACAGGCTTGCTGATATTGAACGAGATTATATTCGAATGTCCAGGTTAAACGAAATTTATCGTGAAGAACTGATAGATCATAGGAATCGTGTAAGTCTATCAAGATTTATTATCTTCTTTATTTTTGCCACAATTCCCCCTTTTTTGCATAACATGAATTCTCACTTTATGTGGCGCACAGATTGGACAATCTGTAGACAATTTAATTGGAATGTCATCTCTAGAATCTCATTCTCAGCCTACACACCACCGATCTTCGTCAAGTGTATCGGGCTCCTCCGTTTCCTCTCACTCATCCATGTATTCTTCTACACAAACAGCCTCCCGGCCGCCGAACGGAGTACCAATACCTCGACCACCATCCCAGATTCGTCGTCCCAACAATCACACAGCGCAAGGGAACACGCCTTTGTCACATTCTCCAACCTCAGCTTCGTCGTCTGAATCTCCGTATGCCCTATCTTCTCCTGTACTGATGTCCGGAGGTCCGGCGAGTCTCATGAGTAATTTGACCACTCCACCTTCTTCGGCTTCCCTGCATAACCTGATGCAGTACAATGGCGTGTATGGTACATTAGGCGCTGGTCCCCGCGCACTTTCGTATCCGTCGGTTCCACCGCCCTCACTATCTTCGTCGTTTGGGTCTCCAACTGTCTCATACCACATGGGCCATCGGGATCCGTCACTCTCCCCTGTGGAACCTCTAAGTCGGCGGAACTCTAATGCAGGACTCACCGCGACAAGAAGAGGAGATTACCGGGTAGCAGAGACGGGGAACTTAAGGAGTATCAGCGCCAGTCGAAGTCACAGTCGAAGAGAAAGTCTTGAGCGTGGTGTTCGTGTGGCGGAGACAGGAAGTCTGGCGAGGAGTCGTGCTGGAAGTCACAATCAAGGACCACTACCATCCACAACTGAAGATGTCGACGATGTGAACTTTGCGGATGAAGGGACGGTGTTTTCGTGAGTGCTGGGTGAAACGGAATGTTTTTTTCGTCGCCGACATTCCTTCATGGTGGTATCCTGTATCTGCTGACCTGTATCATATGACATTGCATATTCGTCCTACGCAATCACAAGTTCATAACTTCATCCACTTGCGGGCTTCAAGTTACTGAGGCCGCTCATCGTAGCCAACGCGACTATGAAATGCCGCCACCCTCACGCCCAAGCTCAAAGCCTTTCATCATTATCAATCATTATCACTCTCAGAAACTCTTCAGACCGGTGCCGACGTTGCAGGAAATCCTGTAGGACTGTCATATACATGATGACTGGGTACCTTTCACAAATACTAATATTTACAAACATCCAAATTGCACAACTGGGGCCGCAGCACAATCTGAGCACAATCATGGATGGCTTTGGATGCAGGATCCAACAGCGAAATGTTAGGTTCGGGGCAAGGAATTGGCTCAGTGGATGTTGTGGCTGTTATGGACGCCGTTGTTACTTAAGGCAATATATTGTAAAACGGGAACAGAATCCAGATCCAGATGATGCAACAAGCAAAACTCACTCGTGGATAGACACGGTAATACTTATTCAATCCCATCAACCAACCTCATGTCAAGAGGATAAAAACAACAAACCCACTAAGCGCCCGGATACTTTGAAAAAAAAAAAGCAACCACTGACACCCCTCCCCGCTACAATCCAAAGGCCTAGAAAATAACCAAGGTTCCATTAGTGCGAAGAGTATGCATTGAGTAACATGACATAGTAACAGTCTTAGAAAGGCATTTTGAAACTTGAAGAACCCTTGGGCGCATTCGAAGCGTGGATATGCTTCCCGCCTTTCAATTGTACTCAAACTTGGACCAGAGTTCCTGTATCTCAATCCAGAATTTAGATGCGCTCTAAGGGGAAGACTACAACGAGTTAACTAGGCATTAGAATTAAGTACTAATCAGTCGGTTTTGGAGTTCAACCCAGGTTTAGCAGCTCAAAAAAGTGTCCCCTTTACAGTTTCGGATTGTTTTGGGATTGACCCTCTCCGCTTTGAGATCACCGGTCTGCATACGAATTTGATTGATGATGGACGAATCTGAAAGACAGGTTTAACAAAGAGTACGCAGGCGGTGTTCGTCAGTATGTAGTGTTCTTCGCAAGCATCCCGCAAGTCCGAACAGATTGTAGTAAAAGATTATATTACATCGGATTTGTGCCATTCACTGATTGATGCCTTGTCAGCGACAAAATAAGTGCATCATCATAAACGAATGGGTCAGAGTGCCCGAGGCCTCCCGAGGCCCAGGAGGTCACAATATATAAAGTGTTCAATCCTTGAGAAAACTTTCCCCCAACTACTGGTTAGGACACATACTTTCTTTGCTGGTCAAAGAACGTCGGTCTCAAGCTCTCAACTCGTTTATTTACAACAACCTACTCTTTGTTTTTTTAAAGAAGTCGCCATGCGTTTCAACACTTCCTTAATCGTGCTTGGTCTTGCCGCTGCTGTTTCTGCAGTACCAGTCGCTGGACCCCCCGCACCTGTAGGTCAACTTTTGCATTTTCTTTACTACTTTTGCATTGACGTTCACCTTAGGAGGTGAAAACCCAGTCTACTCCAAACGAGGCAGGCATCGCCACTGAACCTGCGAACAACCTGACTGCTCGCGACTTTGGAATCGAGGTCGGCTCAGCTGGGCTAAACCGTCGTGACTACGAGGTCTCAGTCACCTTTAAGCGAGAAGGTGGCATCAACCCCACAGACGAGACTGAGAAGAAAGCCGAGGCAATGGTTGAAGCTACGTTGAAGAATGCAGCCAAGAAGCTGAAAATGGGTGAAGGATCTGAGCTCCGTGTCACTTTCACAAATAAATGGCCCTCCGCGTTCCTTCAAAAGGTGGACTTTACCTTCGAGGATCCTGTGTGTGGGAGCGGGGCCACATGTGACGGTGAAGCTACACCAGAAGGGAAAGGCACCATCAAGGGTGGAGCAAAGAAAAGGAAAAATGCAGCGGTGTTATGGACGCAAGTGGTATGTCACATCCGTTCTTACTTCCAGGTCAATGTAATTCTTACAAATTTGTTAGTGATGTCTTATCAAAGACATACGTTTGTACCTTGGTAGTTGTAGGATAATATGAATGAAGCGACAGATTGACCCACCTTGAGCATGATCCAGTTGAACGATTCATTGAGCGCTTCAAGTGATGTCAATTGGGCGTTAACTTGAATGAACTCAAGCGCTCAAGCTTTGCTGTACGTCCTTGAGGATAACGCGAATGAAGTGAAGAAGGAAAGTTTTGGACCCTCAAAAAACTGACAGAAGCCACTGAATGCGATTTTTGAGGGTTGACTTCAAAGTGGCTGCGGGTTTGACCTGTACAGCGTTTTCGAAGAATGGAAGGCACTGCGGATGCCTCGAGGCCTCAATCACTTAACATGTTAGCCAGACGGAGACCTTTCCCTTTCTCCAGGGCCTTCCTTTCCCTTCGCTTTTTTTACAATGGTTCAAACAACTTGTCCCAACATCCTCGCTCAGGGAACTTGTGAAGACCGGGAATGTCAATACGAACACAATGTATACAATTGTACCTTTTGTGCTAACGTGTTCGCCAATCAATCGGCTTATAACGCACATCTTTTCTCCAAGTCGCATCTCAAAAAAATCTCTGGAGAGACCGGCCTTCTGCTTTTCTGTTCTATCTGTGAAACATACGTGTCAGGAATGAAAAACTGGCAAGGTCACGTCTCTGGCGCGAAACATGCGTCAAAGGCCACTGCGAAAGGCGTATCGCCAGACGTTCCTCCGGAAGAACCTGAACAGGTTCAAGGACACCAGCTTTGTGTCGTGTGCAATCGGCACATTCCTAGTCGATTTTGGGCTAGGCATCCGCTGCAGCCACAGCATAAGGAACGCGAGCAATTCCTTAAATTTACATCGGCCATGGAAGAGACGGAGAAAGACAAGAATGGAGTTAGCATTTCAGGAAATTTTGACTTCATGATCGTCGAACCTCAGGAGGCTGCGTCCGGTACTGTACGAACAGGGACTATACAATGTCAAGTTCCGGGAACGCGTATAGTCTTAATGGATATGAGGCTTGCCTCTTCGAAGGGAACACAGACTTTCTCTCCGTGCGTCATGATTCGAATCATATAACATTTGTCACAAAATCTTATTCTGCTTGTCTATATAGCTTTACAATAACCCTCAACAGCTCTACGCGAATGATCACGTCTCGCAGCAGTCTGACTTTCTCAGTAACGATGAACCAGGATCACCTTGGTCGAGCAGAAGATCGCCTTGAATTTCTGTTTGAGGACGTTCGCCTTCAATCTCGGTTCATGATAACGCGTCTTTTGCTCGTCATAGTCGGTTCTCGCGCTGACCACGATATGCTCAAGCCAAGGGTCCCATATGTCCCGCGTAAGCGTACCCAGCGACAACCCGAAACCAACATCGTAGAAGGTATAGCTCCACCTTCGACTCAAGCTATTCCTTATGTCGGAAGACTTCCTCTGGCACTAATCCCTGGACACTTGTCTGGTACATTATCGACTGGTTCTACAAAGGACATCCTTGCCCGCCTTCAAAGGGTGTATCTTCCTTCGGTGCTGAATAGTGAAACATATAGCAAGCATTTCAAACATCTACTTTGGACGGAAGAGTTTCAAATGGAGTGAGTTAGCCATCATTTAATTTGCATGCTCTTCTGACTGCAGTCGATTTATACTACAGTCAGGATTTGCAGTACTACGACATAGTCGATGCGCCGCTTTCGCGATACAATTCTTACTACTAGTATGTCTTATCGTATTGTCCCGTATTTCCAATACTCAGCTTTTGCTTTTGCTTCAGCGTAAGTGTGCCCGGCTTGGCTGAGAAGCGACCTAGTGTCCTCGTTGGTACGCACTTGTCTGTCGACACTCATCTAGTTGTCTCACCTATGAAATATCTCAAGGTGACCGCATTCTGGTTCGTCGACCTAACAGTCCTCCAGGACACTGGTATGAAGGCGGTGTCCATGTTCTACGCAAAGAAGAAGTTGGACTGAGATTTCATCAGTCTTTTGTTGCATCTCCAAGCGACAGGTTCTTGGTTAGATTCAAGTTGAACCGCTATCCGATGCGCAGACAACACCAAGCGCTTGACTCGGCGTTCTCACAAGACCGCGTTCTGTTTCCGACCAATTTGCACCTACCCAAGGGTGCACTGCGTACAACTGCTCCTTCAACACTGAGGTGGTATAACCCCCTCATTGCGAACAATCCGCCGCAGAAGCAGGCTGTGCTTTCTATTGCGTATCGAGAACCAGGATCGATGCCGTTTATCATCTTTGGGCCGTGAGTGCACCTGTTTATCCACGAGGATGCTCCTTATTTTATGCTGCTATGTGATTTTAGTCCCGGTACTGGGAAGACTGTGACGATGGTCGAAGCTATCCTACAAGTCCTTACAACAAATCCTACTTCTCGAATCCTCGCTTGTGCGCCATCCAATTCTGCCGCGGATCTTATCACTTCCCGACTTGCATCTGCTCGTCTGAAGACCACAGAACTCTTCCGAGCCTATGCCCCATCTCGACACAAAGACGACGTTCCAATCTCCGTACTCCCTCACACTCATCAGAATCGCAACGGGCACTTTAGTGTTCCCGCCATGCCGTATATGATGAAATTCAGAGTCATCGTCACAACTTGTGTCTCGGCGAGCATTATATCTGGGATCGGAATGCCTAGAGGGCATTTCAGTCATATATTTATTGATGAGGCAGGTCAGGCTACAGAGCCGGAGGTCATGATTGGAATCAAGTCAATTGGAGACAATAGTACCAACATTGTACTTTCCGGGGACCCGAAGCAGTTGGGGCCTATTATTAGGTCTACTGTGGCGAGAATACTGGGGCTGGAGACGAGTTACATCGAAAGGTTGATGAAGAGGGAAATCTATGATGAGGTTAAAGGATATGGTAAATCGTATGTTTCTCCCTTTTACTTTCGTTTCTTCGTTTTCATTGACGCGGACCCGGACCCGACTTTGTTTGTAGCGTCGTGAAACTCATCAAAAACTTCCGCTCGCACAGTGCCATCTTGAAGTTTCCCAACGAAAAATTCTATCGCGGGGACCTCCAATGTTGTGGAGATTCAAAAACAATCAATTTCTACATCAATTCACAGCATGTCGTTAAGAAGAACTTTCCAATTGTGTTCCATTCCATATCTGGGAAAGATGACCGGGAAGCTTCGTCGCCTTCATTTTTCAACATCGATGAAGTGACATCGGTTAAGATGTTAGTGCAGAAGTTGCGCTCAGATAGGACTCTAAGGATTAGTAAGTGCTGGTGCTCCTTTTAGGTTCTATTGTTTAATCACCTTACTAGCCGACAATGATATTGGTATTATCGCTCCCTACCATGCGCAAGTACTCAAGCTTCGAAGAGCCCTGCAAGCTGTTGCAGATTCCGTGAAGGTCGGCAGCGTAGAAGAGTTCCAAGGACAAGTACGAATCTTAGCGATCAATGGCAATGTGTACTGATTGTGCGCTACTTCAGGAAAGACGAGTGATAATCATTTCGACTGTACGAAGCAGTAAGGAATTTGTAGAATATGACCTCAAGCATACCCTTGGGTTCGTTGCAAACCCTCGACGATTCAATGGTAAGCTTCGAGATGAATTAAACCAACTGATCGCTAACACGCATTGCCTCACATAGTTGCTGTCACTCGCGCCCAGGCTCTTCTCTACGTCGTCGGCGATCCTTCTGTGCTCTCACTCGATCCTCTCTGGCGTGCCTTCCTCAACTACATTCACGGGAATGGCGGCTGGAAGGGCCCCTCCCCTACTTGGGATACAAGCGCACCTGTTGATGACAATGGAAAATATGATGCTGGTGTGCGGAGTGCAGCTCGGGTTGACATGAATGAGTTCACGAGGATGATCGAGGCATTGACACTTGGTGGGGTGCAGGCACACGAGGATGGCGAAGATGAAGATGGTTATCATAATGTTGATCGACCGTGGAATGAGCTGGAATAATTGTAGACATATATATTTCGAGCCATTGTCTTCCTAGTCAATGTTGTCGCAACAAAGTATCCCCAATGATTGAGCTAAGTATTGGGTCAAGCTGCCGGTTTCTGAGCGCTTATTGTCCTCGAAAAGTAATACTAATAAAAAACAATGGGAGTGTTTCCTCAATGATCTCTTGTTATTAGCGAACAGGAATGAGCTCGCTAAGAGTCTGGATTAGGTTCAGACAATGAGATTATTGCATGTCAAATGTGATCGCCCAAATTAGGAACAATCGATTTTTGAGGTGGCATTGTTGATTTGACAGAAGATTCTGGTTCTGGGAAAGACAAAGCGCGCTTGCACTCACCTCTTAAAGCGACGAGCTGCGCCCATTCTCTCAATCTCCCCTCCCTTTTTGCCCTCATGTCCAATTCAAAGACATATCGAACTCGAGCTAAGACCAGAAATGCAACTCATTATATTCAGGAGAACGACACAAGTGCAACACTCAGCAGAGAACATGGAGCTACCCAGTAAGTACCTGTACCACTTGGCCCTACACATTCGTGTTATAACATCCTCGATCGCACTAGGCACACTACATCTCCCAACGGGCCCACCGCTCGTAACGTACCTCTGGATCCTGTGTCTGGTTCTTCCAGGCCCACGGGAAGCCTCCAACCACCCGTCGCACATCCTCATGGCCAAGATGAGGATGAGACCGCGGACCTGCTAGACGAAGAGGAGGATCTTTCGGATGATGAAGTTGATGAGCTGGCTTCGCAAACCCCAGCCACCCCAAAACACCTCCACGTAGTTTCTGATTCCGTTCTTGTCACTCCCTTTGGCCGCTACAGCCACACCTACTCTCCGTCCATCTCGAATGATCATCCGTATAAAGTCGATGAAGTAAACAAATTCCTGGAGGCTGATTTGACAGAGCTCAGAATCCTACCCCTTGCGGAATGGGCGCAGTATGCTATGAACCTTGACCTTGACAGAGACGATTATACGTTGTCAAAGACAACCAAGACGAGATTCAAACAGTATTTTAAGGCTGTGGACGCCGCGAAACTCGAGTCGCAGATCTATCCCGCCCTAGTTGATTTGCTGAATTCTTTTTCCAACAAGGGCAAAAAGGGTGACAACATCGTATTTCATATACAAGATCCTTTCCCTGTGCGAGGATCAATTGTGGAACAAAAACCTGACATTGGCGCAACTCTCAAAGGGCTTTTCAAAGGCAAGCTGAAGAAACTGACGGCCGATGTGAATGGGAGGATTTACTGGGGATTGTTGCCAAATGTTGTTGAAGGCAAGCTTGAACGTGGTAAACTGATTATTAAAGAAAGCAAGTTCACACTCACTTTATCCATGAGCATATCGTTCTGATTGCTTTCTGACAGTCGGCAAGGATGCGAAGGATCTCTCTCGAAATCAAGAAAGCGAGCGGCCCCGGACTTCCGATACACAATCGAATAGTAGCAAGAAGCGCGCTCGCAGTCGAGGTAAGCATAAATTTTAACGGAATAACATCTGAACGTGAAAACCCACATCCGGTGTTTTGCAGACACCCATGATAGAGCCCGAAAGATGAAGCGACTTATGGAAGGCAGCCCATCTAAACTTCTACCCCGTGGTCCGGCTGGACGTAAAGTCGCCAGTGGTCTGTCTTCGCTTCTGTACTTGATAATCTGCCATGCTAAAGCCAAGAAATTAGATTTCGCGCAACAAGCTGCATCTCAGCCTGCGATGGCCTTGAGGCCCCATACCCTGAAAGCCGTGCCACCACGAATGACCCCGTTAGGTACAAGGGTACAGGTGGGGGGCTACGCACGTGATATGATGTCTTTGGGGGTGATACGAAGTCACGCGATCAATTTCATTGTTGATTCCAAATTTGCTCGCGCTATATACTACGACCGTTCGGTAGCTATCGATTCGATTTCCTTGGACACGCATATGTACTGATACTCTGACTTCTAGACCATCGTCGAATCTGGAGTACGTGCTCGCCTTTTTTGTGCTCTCATATCGGTGATGAACATGTTTCTTTAGTTGTTGAAACTCGAAAACGAAGAAGACCAACTCATCTTTGCGAAGATGATTAAACATTTGCGCGCGCTGCCACTGGAAGGGCTTGGAATCGTGCCGAATCTGGATGCAAAATTTATGAAAGATCCTAAAAGTCTCGATTACGGATTCAATTTGCCACAATACACTGCAGCCGACGGGCCACCTTCGAACGAAATCTTCGAGCATCCCCAGGGATCGCTGTTCACATTTCCTTACAAAGATGGAAAAACTCGCACTGTTCACTTGAAGCGTGTTCTCTTCCGCTCCCATGGAATTATTGGTAGAGGCACTATTGTCATTCGGATCAAATGCGCGTGTGCAGGCTGCGGAGGTCACTGCGACTGGGCCGGGAAGGACCTCGTCTTGAAGCTCAGTTTCCCTGGGGAAACACGGGTATCCGAACAGACATTTATGGACCGCTGCAGGGAACTGGCAATAGGTGAACATGAATGGGTCTTCGACCACTTACCCAACATATACTGGTCGTTCGATATTCCGTTTCGGGAGGGTTCCCCACAGAAAAACTTCAAGAAGAAATACGACAAGCAATACGAAATGCGCATAATGCGAGGCTCGATCCAGGAGGAGTTGCAGCCGCTCACGGGTTTGACGACGGCGAGAGAATGTGCACAAGTCTTTTATGATGTCGTACAATGTGAGTCCCACCTGTCTTCACTATTCGTTAACATCTCACAAGGTAAATTTCTCAGGTCATCACTGGGTCTGGAAATATCCACAAATTCTTCATCGGGATATCAGCCCAGGAAATATTATGGTCCGCGAAAAGAATGGACAGAAATTCGGAGTGTTAAACGACTGGGATCTTGCGATCTGGGTCAACGACTTACGCGATGGGCCCACATCCAAGTTTCGAACTGGCACTACCCCGTACATGGCCCATGAACAACATTCCGTTGAGTGGAAGGGCCCGCATCGTTATCGTCACGATATGGAATCCATGTTCTACGTGATCCTTCTCCTGACTTGCCTTTGCTCGAGCCCTGGCGAAAAACTCGTTGATCCTCCTGTTACAGACTATTCCTACGAGCAATGGCACCAGCAGGGCGACTTTTCTCTCCGAGCAACAAAAGAGTCTCTCATCCATCGTGGTGCTTGGCAACCATCTACGACGCCCTTTTTTGATGGCTTTTCCTCATGGCTCGAAAGCCTACAGTGTGAGCTCTCCCTCGGTTTTTCTGAGCTCCAAAAGTACCTCAGGGCAACGAAAACAGCACAGAAAATACAACAGAACAGTTTACCACACCCAATGACCGAGGTACCGAGCTTCGATGAAGATTCGCTTGGTGGTTATTTTTCCTATAAGGACGTTGTCTTGATTATGCATGTGTTTGCAGACGATGCTCTCGAAACGCGCAGCCGTGAGTGGCAAGAGATGTTACGACAGGAAAAGTGAAGAGGATGAGTTTTACGACCCATTGTATCCATAGTCTCGATATGCATCCTATAACAGACATCTTTATGTATTATCATTATGGCTTCGCATTCTTTCATTCAAAATTGAAGTTTTTCTTCAACTTCATTCCACTACTTGTAGTTTCCGGTGAGCCAGCTGTCCTATGAATATGATTATGATTAAATATGTAAACCTAGTAAGGCAAGCACAAAGTCCCTTGCGCAAACCGCGTGGACCCAACAGATGACGATTCATGTCGACTGCTTGGAGCTCCTTAAGCGCATCTCCAAAAAAAGGGGGAAAAAAGCCACGTAAGCATTGACAAATTTAGTTACTGCGATATGGAGGATACTCAGGGGTTGGACAAGGTTGGATAGTTAACAGAGTGTACATACAAGTATGATAGCATGCAAGCAATTTACAAATACAAAAAATGATTAGCACAGAAAAAGTTTGGGTGTTGCTGTTTGTCTTGCTCCTTTTGTTGCGGTCCGTCCTGCTGCTCTTTCTGGAGGCGAAGGTGCAAGTTGTTCTGCGTTGCTGTCACTCGCGCGCAGGCTCTTGTCTACATCGTCGGCGATCCCATTGACACTTGGTGGGGTGCAGGCACACGAGGATGGCGAAGATGAAGATGTTGATCATAGTAACGTTGATCGGCCGTGGAATGAGTTAGAGTAATTGCATATATCTATTAATGGTCTAATATGCTGTCGCTCAGACGTGCTGCCCGATTTTGAACGCTTATTTCCTCCGAAAAATTATTGTCCAAATTAGGGAAATGAATGGATCGATTTTCGAGGTGGCATTGTTATCCGAGTCTTCGATTTGACGAAAGATTCTAGGCAAGACCAAGCACGCTTGCATTCACCTTTTAAAGCGACGAGCTGCGCCTGTTTCCGAAATCTCACCCCCATCATCATATCATGTCTAATCCAACTTGAAAGACATATCGACGTCAGGCTCGACGCAAGACCAGAGATGTGACACAGGACAATGATGCAAGTGCCACACTCAGCGCAGAACATGGAGTTACCCTGTATGTACCTATACCACCTTGGCCCTATGCCATCGTTTTATAACATCCTCAATCACAATAGACACACTACATTTCCCAACAGGGACACTGCCCGTAATATCATTGTAGTAGAGCCTGTGTCTGGCTCTTCCAGGGCCACGGAAAACCTCCAACAAGCCGCCACACATCCGACTCATGGCCAAGATGAAGATGCTACCGTGGACCTTTTAAATGCGGAGCAGGATCTACTGGATGATAGAGTTGACGAGCGGACTTCGCAAACCCCAGCGACACTAAAACGATCCCACCTGGTTTCTGATTCTGTTCTTGTCACTCCGTTCGGCCACTACAGCCACACCTACTCTCCATCTATCTGCAATGATCAAAAGTATAATGTTGATGAAGTCAACAAATTCCTTGAAGCTGATTTGACAGAGCTCAGAATCCTACCCCTTGGGGAATGGGCGCAGTATGCTATGAACCTTGACCTTGACAGAGACGATTATACGTTGACAAAGGCAACTAAAACGAAATTCAAAAAGTACTTCAAGGCTGTGGATGCCGCAAAAATCGAGTCGCAAATATATCCCGCCCTAGTTGCTTTGCTCAATTCTTTTTCCAACAAGGGCAAAAAGGGTGACAACATTGTATTTCATACACAAGATCCTTTCCCTGTGCGAGGATCAATTGTGGAACAAAAACCTGACATTGGCGCAACTCTCAAAGGGCTTTTCAAAGGCAAGCTGAAGAAACTAACGGCCGATGTGGATAGGAGGATTTACTGGGGATTGTTGCCAAATGTTGTTGAAGGCAAGCTTGAACGTGGTAAACTGATTATCGATTGAAGAAAGCAAGTTCACATTCACTTCATTTATGGGCATATCGTTCTGATTGTTTTCTGACAGTCGGCAAGGATGCGATGGTTCTCCATCGAAATCAAGAAAGCAAGCGGCCCCGGGATTCCAAGAAAAATACTAGCAATAAACGCGCTCGCAGTCAAGGTAGGCATAAATTTGAATGGAATAACATCTGAGCGTGAAAACCCACATCCGGTGTTTTGCAGACACCAATGATAGAGCCCCAAAGATGGAGCGATTTTTGGAAGGAAACACATCTAAACTTCTAACCCGTCGTCGGGCTGGACGTAAAGTTGCCAGTGGTCTGTCTTTGCTTCTGTACTTGATAATCTGCCATGCTCAAGCCAAGAAATCAGATTTCGCACATCAAGCTGCGTCCCAGCCTGCGATGGCATTGAGGCCTCATACCCTTAAACCTGTGCCAGCACGAATGACCCCGTTAGGTACAAGGGTGCAGGTGGGTGGCTATGCACGTGATATGATGTCTCTCGGGGTGATACGAAGTCACGCGATCAATTTCGTTGTTGTGATTCCAAATTTGCTCGAGCTATATACTACGACCGTTCGGTAGCTATCGATTCGCTTTTCTTGGAACCGCATATGTACTGATACTTTGACTTCTAGACCATCGTCGAATCTGGAGTACGTGCTCGCCCTTTTTGTGCTCTCATATCTGAACATGTTTCTCTAGTTGTTGGCCCTCGAAAACGAAGAACACCAGCTAATCTTTGCAAAGATGATCAAACATTTGCGCGCGCTGCCACTAGAAGGGCTTGGAATCGTGCCGAATCTGGATGCAAAGTTCATGAAAAATCCTGAAAGTCTCAATTACGGATTTGCTTTACCACAATATGTTGCAGCCAACGGGCCACCTTCGAACGAAATCTTCGAGCATCCCCAGGGATCGCTGTTCACATTTCCTTACAAAGATGGAAAAACTCGCACTGTTCACTTGAAGCGTGTCCTTTTTCGCTCCCATGGAATTATTGGTAGAGGTACTATCGTCATTCGGGTCAAATGCGCTTGTGCGGGCTGCGGAAGTCACTGCGACTTGGCCGGAAAGAAGCTCGTTCTGAAGCTCAGTTTCCCTGGTGAAACTCGGGTATCCGAACAGACATTTATGGACCGCTGCAGGGAATTGGCGCAAGGTGAACATGCATGGGTCCTCAACCACTTACCCCACATATACTGGTCGTTTGATATTCCGTTTGGCGAGGGTTCGCCACAGAAAAATTTTAAGAAGAAATACGACGAGCAGTACGAGATGCGCCTCATGCGAGGCTCAATCCAGGAGGAATTGCAGCCGCTCACGAGTTTGACGACGGCGAGAGAATGTGCACAAGTCTTTTATGACGTCGTACAATGTGAGTCTCACCTGTTTTGAATATTCGTCAATACAACATCTCACAACGTAAATTCCTCAGGTCATCACTGGGTTTGGAAATATCTTCAAATTCTTCATCGGGATATCAGCCCAGGAAATATTATGGTCCGCGAAAAGAATGGAGAGAACGTTGGAGTGTTGAACGACTGGGATCTTGCGATCTGGGTCAACGATTTACGCGATGGGCCCACATCTAAGTTTCGAACTGGCACTACCCCGTACATGGCCCATGAACAACATTTCACCGCGTGGAAGGGGCCACATCGTTATCGTCACGATATGGAATCCGTGTTCTACGTTATACTTCTCCTGACTTGCCTTTGCTCGAGCCCTAGTGAAAAGCTCCCTACGCCTCCTACAACCGACTATTCCTACGAAACATGGCACAAGGAGGGCGACGATTCTCTCCGAGGAAGAAAAAAGACCCTCCTTACTGCCGATGATTGGCAACCATCTACGACGACCTTTTTTGATGGCTTTTCTTCGTGGCTTGACAAACTTCAACAATCTCTTCGACAGGGTCTTAGTAAACGTGGGATGCACCGGGACGCAGTGAAGGAAGCAGCAACAGGTGAATGGCAGCGTCCCGACCCAGCGCTCCTGAATTTTGACGAGGACACGCTTGGCGGTCGTTTTTCGTACGAGGAAATTATGTGGGTGGTGCATGTGTTCGAAAACGAAGATCTCAAGACCCGTGGTCGTGAATGGCAGAACACATTGCTCCTTCGCGTCCAGAAAGAGCAGCAGGACGAACAGCGACAAAAGGAGCAGTACAAACAGCAGCAAGAAGAGCCGAAGAAGAATTAAGCTTTTTATTCCAATCTTTTTCTGTGCCCAATCGTACCTAACACTTCCTTGACTACGCTTTGTATTTGTACACTGCTTGCATTCTATCATAGACTCCTTGTATGTACACTCTGTTAACTATCCAAGCTTGTCCAACCTCGATTATCCATCGTATCGCAATGACTAAATCTGTTAATGCTCGCCCCATTCACACTATTCGAAGTATGCCTTTGATATCTTGGCGCAGCGGATGCAGCTCGAACGCACATATGTTTGATGAACCATCCGTCCTTGGGTGCAGAATTTGGCTGTCTTCGGATGCTAATTTGGACTGGAGCTTTGACTGCCAAGTGAACGATAATTAGCATTCTTCTTCTAGTGTACAAACAACACAGATAGGTATACAACGATACAGAAAACTTCTAGAGGAATGGGAACCTATAGTGCGACACGAAGGTTAATCTATATCCCACAAGACATTCACCACCAATCGCCTTGTGCCTTCATGGCATCCGCGACTTTGATGAATCCAGCGACATTGGCGCCTGCCAACAAGCTAGGAAGAACATCGCTTCCAGCATTATGTTCGCCAGACCATTTCTCACCTGCGCTCAGGCATGTCTGCGAATCGAAGAGTATACATTAAAAATGAAAGTGAGTTGTTCTATGAGAAAGCTTACGTGGTAGCAATCCGTCATAATATTCTTTAGTTTTGCGTCAACCTCTTCAGGCGACCAGGTCAATCTCTGGCTGTTTTGCGCCATTTCGAGGCCGGAGACAGCGACACCTCCACAGTTGGATGCTTCTAGATGACACGAGGTAAGCAAAAGAGAAATAAATACGTATTCGATCAACTCACTTCCGGGAGCGTACCAAACGCCTGCACCACCCTTCTTGCGGGAAGCTTCAAAGACGGCGATAGCTTCTTTCGTGCATCCCTATGTATTGAAAGAAAGTAATGTGAACATTGTCAGAGCAAATCAATGAGTTTTTCGCGGTTTGACGTACCATGTTTGATCCTTCCGCTACGATTCTGACACCGGATTTGACCAAAGCCTCAGCTTCGGCGGCGGAAACCTCGTTCTGAGTCGCACCGGGAAGAACAATATGGACTTTGGTGAGGTGTTTCCAAGGGCGTTGGCCTGTATATGACGATTAAGGTCAGAAATTTTATAGAACCACGCGGAAGTTTGTTCAGCGCCAATGGGTCTAAATGCGTACCAGGATGATAAGTATAATTGGCCCCATCCGCGAAATCCGTGAAGGATTCCAAAAATCCTCCCTTGAGCTTTAATTGGCCGATACTCTCAATGATGTCCTTGGAGAAACCGGCATCCGTAGTAGCAATTAATGCACCCTTCGAATCTGAGAGTGACACAACGGTAGCTCCCAGTTCGATGACTTTTAGTGCCGTGAACTGAGAGACATTGCCGGAACCGGAGATAGCGACTAAGGTTGAGGGCTTAGAGAGACTATATTCAGGACAGGCCTTTTGAATCATCTGTTCCCGAAAAGAATACAAATGGCGATTAAGAGTGAACCATGAGAGCATATATGAAAGGTTCGCGCACATGCTCAACGAAATAAATCAAACCATAACCAGTAGCTTCCGGACGAATGTTACTTCCACCCCAGTGCAGGCCTTTGCCAGTGAGTATGCCGGCGAATTCGTTCCTGAGCTTCCTGTATGCGCCAAATAAGTAGCCTATTTCGCGGCCACCAACGCCTATATCTCCGGCTGAGGGTTAATCAGAAAAAATGAGTACCAGTGGCGGAGGAAAATCAAATATACATACCAGGAACATCGATATCCTGCCCAATATGTTTAGAAAGCTGTGTCATGAATGACACGCAGAACCTCCTTATCTCTGCATCGGATTTACCCTTGGGGTCGAAATCAGACCCACCCTTGCCGCCTCCCATGTTGAGCCCAGTCAAGGCATTCTTAAATGTCTGCTCGAACCCGAGGAATTTAAGGATCGAAAGATTGACGGAAGGATGGAGCCGGAGGCCACCTTTGTATGGACCCAGAGAGGAGTTGTACTGGGGGTAGGGTGGGGTCTTGTTCATACGCATATTTTATTTGAAAATCAAGGCTCCTGCACGTACCTGTACTCTGAAACCACGATTGACTTGAGCCTGGCCCTGGTCGTCTTCCCAAACAACGCGAAACTGAATGACTCGCTCAGGAACCTGCACGGTGTCTAAGGCCTTTTGGTAGCCAGGGTGCGCCTTTAAGAAGGAACTCAAGCTAGTCGTTAGCTCTGCCAATGCCTATCGGATAAGAATTCTAATAAGCTGATAAAAATGCACTGATATAGAAGAAAAAACCTGTTCAAATTCTGGCTCAGAAGGAAGTTGGGACATGGTGGTTTGAAAGCAAAAACAATGGCTTCTGACAGCCCCAGGTTCAGTCTTATACGAATGTCGAACGTCGAGTCAGAACTCTACATTAGCTTCGTGCGGCTGATCGCGTCCCGCTTCCCGATGAAAGCATGACTGTGGAGGTAGGATGAGCGCCTCCTACAGGAACAAAATGGTCGCGTAAACAGGAACAAACCGCAGCTTTCACTTCAAAGAATCAAATTTAAACTTTGCGAGATTGCAGAGAAAACAACCGCTTATGAAGAGTGTTCGGCTATTGTCGCAAGCGCAATCAACCAGCAAAGTCTGGACTCTGGGACGCGTACAGGACACGTAGGAGATAGATAGATTTCAAGCAATTGTAAAAATAGGATATGTGGAAGATTGAAGATTTGGACGTTCAAGTATGAGGCTCCAGAGCTCCAGGGCCTTCTCCTCGTGTTGAAACTTCCATATCGTGTCTCATATACTGAAGAAGTACAAAAATAGTCAAACACATTTCACCCATTCAGGTGAGCTAGTACTAGTACATTTCCTTTGTCATCCGACACTATCATCGTGCGTCCCTGCCCCTAAGACATAGGCATTCCGCGAACCAGCATTTAAATTTTCGGTGTTGACCAAGTTCTGGGATGGTATCTTCTACACTCAGATTAGCACACATCAGCTTCATCCTTCAATCGATCTGATGATGAATGGCAAGACACATCTCCATGACTTTTGGAATGTTTTCTATAACAGGAGAAAAGGGTGCAAATGCAACTTATCGACATCGATTACTATGCCATGCCTTCGATGGGGGCTGATTAGGCTGACTTGAAAATCATATAAAGAGAAAACTTCGAGCTTGTCCCACCCCAGCTTTCCCATTAGTCGCCACTACTCAAATCTCGATGTCTGATATTGAACGCCAATCGCTCACCTCGGATGAGGGTGCTGTGAAGGTCTGTTGGTGCTGGTCTGCCTCGGCGTTTCTCGTGCTTATTCTCTTCTCCATCTTCAGCCCGACGTGGCGGATTTTACTGCTGATGAATACGACGAATTTAGCTCGAGAGCTGTAAGTGACTTACGGCCGATCTCAAGCATGAGTATAATAAGTCGTGTTCTTTCAGACCTTTGCCCGCAGGCCTCCCAACCACAGGCCGCCCAATAACAACAACAGGCCTCCCAACAACAACAACAGGCCTCCCAACAACAACAACAACAACAACAGGCCCAGGCTTCCTAAACGTGTCGTTGTCCAGCAATTGATTGAGGCATCTGGTGTGGCCGTAGCTGCTGCACAACTCGGAGTTGATATTGCAACTCTCTTGGGGTATGTAAATGGCGGCCGCGACGACTAAAGATTTGTAACATCATTTTATATTGACTTGTCTGCGCCTTTACTGATGTTCTTCCTTCTCACTGTTTACTTTACACAGACCGAATTTTCTGTGCCGTTTGCCCTTTGCTTGATTTGATACAGACCAGCTCGAGCCTGGATCACAATGATAAATAAACCTACCTACAAAGATGTGTGCTACGTAGGAGTGATTGTATGAGAATTTCAGTTGCGACATTGTAAAACATTTAGGGATTCTAACAACCATTTGAACTTTAAAAGCGATACATGTGCTCTCAGGTTTTGAGAGTAGAGGTGTTACACTATGAGACTTCCCATGGACCATGATTCTGGAAGGCACCCGAATCTCAACTTGACAGTTTAAGCAAATATCAGATAACTCATAGCCATAAAGAAAAGCTAAAAGGCTACATTCTAAACACATTATGGATAGTAATCTGTTTTGCGCCTCGCAGAAGAACGTCGTCTTCATCTCATTTATGAAGTAGTCTGCTTAAGATACGATACATTTCTTCGCTAGGACTAGAGTGGAAGCAAGCGCCGGATAACATTATCACATAGAAAAGCAACTCTCAATCGTGGCGGAACCTTCCTAGGTAGAAATGTGTTGTTCGTGGGCCACTGTGTGCGGCGCAGTCCCAGTGCGAAACTTCAATGTGGGCCAATCACTTTAGTTATCCACGCAGTTCGAGCCTCCCTCTGCTGCTCTTCTTGTCCTTCTTGTGGGTGACGGTACGATCTCTCCTGCCATTCATGACCACGTGTCTTGAGATCTTCGTTTTCGAACACATGCACCGTCCAAATAACTTCCTCATACGAATGATTACCGCCAAGCGTATCCTCGTCACAATTGAGTGGCGATGGGTCCGGATGCCGCCGATTACCATATCTTCTGGCTGCTTCCCTGACTGCGTCCTCGTGGATCCCAAGCTTCCTAAGCCCAAGTCGGAGGGACCATTGAACGGTCTGCAGCCACAAAGAAAAGCCAGTAAAGAAGGTTGACGTACACGGTTTCCAATTCCTGTTGTTAAAGATAGCTTGTTTTGACCCTCGGAGGACTGCTCGTGTCATTTCTCGTAGAAATACTCCATTACAGGAAGATCAGAGAGCTTTTCGCCAGGGCTCGCACAAAGGCAAGCCAGGAGAAGACTATGTATGTTCACCTTTAGCTATCTCTTTACAACGGTTCATGAACGTCTGTTCAGACAGTCAAGTTTGTCAGGGAAGCTGAGCTTTAGAACGAGTTTCTTGTTGCGCCAGTCGCCAGTCACAGTAGCCTCCGCAAGCCGCACACGCGCATTTGACCCGGACGACGACAGTTCCCTGGTCAAAGTTACAATTTGATCGAAAAAGGTGGCGCTAATAATATTGGCGCCCATACAATTCCTTCCCCGAACTCTCACCGCCTTTGAGAATATCAACAGCCCTACAAATAGTTTATTATCCTCCCTCCCTCCCTACATATCTAGCGTCTAACCGACGTTCCAGGCTTACCCACGTGGTGGAGTTACCCACCCACGCGGGGCAAAGCCCCAGCCAAACCAAAGGTATCTTATATCATATATCCTGATACTCATAGCTAGCAATATCTTATCTATGTTCGAATTCGTAGTGGACATTCTATCACGTGTATAGCACGTGACTATGTATTCGGGCATAATCGGACATATAGTAATACTCATATTCACAGCGACATTCTTCGAATTTCTCCGCCAAATTTCCTCTTCCATCGCGGTATGTCATGAACGAGGTTGTGCTGCCGAGGCGAGCGGTCCGACTCACTCTCCGTTTGGATTCAGTGGCTCCGCTACTGGAGGCTCTCACAATTCCAGCTCTATCTGTGTCGTATCGAATATCACAGAGCTTCGTGAAGCGCTCGCGCTGCCGTTCTCCAAGACGGCATATGTTATTATAAATGGAACGATCCACGGAAATCACGGTGAGGGGTATATTCAGGCCCGGCAATGACTCTGCTGATGAATTCCAGGCTCTTCCGCCCATGTCAATCCATATGACTGGGGATCCTGGGGCCGAAATCCGCCAATTACATTCCCGGTTTCAACACCACCTACATGTGCATGGTCCAAGCGATTGCCGACAATGGTACCTTCGAAGGGATGAATGTCACAGACTACAAAACGCTCATATGATAGATGGCGACCAGTGGTTGTAGATACCCAGAAGGCCCAAGTTGGCTTTCCGCTAACGAAAAACGCTTCGCTCATTGGTTTGGACGAAAACGCAGCCCTCATTGGGATCAATCTCCAAGTCTATAGCGTCGACGATATCTGGATCCGGAATCTGAAGCTCGTTTCTCCTCAGGATTTCTTTCCTACGCCTGTAACGTTTCCTTCGTCTTGGAATGCGGAGTATGTACCTTGTTTCGGTTTGTGGCTGAGGTTTGTCAACCCTTCTCCATCCATAGATATGACGAGTAGGCTTAGTAACATCCACCAACGTATGGTTAGATGGCTGCGAGCTACAAGATTAACTAGATGGCGAATATGTTGAACCCGATAGGTGTGATGAGTTTTTTTTCCTGTTTCGCGTTACATCTGAACCTTCAGAATAGGTTGATCGGTTCGACGGTCTGTTTGACTGCGCAGACGGCACGGATAACATCACCTTCTCTCATAATATCGTCCGGAACCACCATAACTTAATGCTTTTGGGCGGTGGAACGAAGGAGTTCGACTTCGACCTCGGCCGAATGCATTTCACTATCTTTGGGAATCATTTTAACAGGTCCGCCTCTAGAAATCCTCTCATGCGATTCGGCTCATTCGACGTCCTCGCCAACGTCTACGAAACGCTGAATATTGCAGGTCCCGTTTTCAATCCTATCAACGTCACCCTTGAACGGAGGGCAGAAGAGTCTCTACCCGCTGACGCTCTGTTTGAATACAACCTTGGCGTACACAACCATTCTACAGTCCAGTTGCAGGATAATGTGTTCATACAGACAGACTCAGGTGCGGACGACAATTACATCTCCACCATAAGCGAAGCCACGCTCCCAGAATTCTACAACACTCCGTCGCACTTTCTGTCGACTTTGGACAAGCTATTGACAATCTGACAACTTTGGCTCAGGCTACAATTGATCTCTTTGTGGAGCTGCTTCTGAGTGTACAGTAATAGTTACCTGTGAAGATATTTGATATTCAGGTGGGTTATACTCCGCCTACGAGCTTTGGAAGCGCACACGAAGTTTTAGATTATGTAGTGCAGCAAGGCCGGCATCAAGGTCATAGGCCCAGATCTGCTCGAAATGGGACTTGCTGAAGTTTAATCTGAGTCTGAGAGTGCCTGCTGCTACTGGCTGTTTTGCTCCGACTCCGTGATTAGTCCAACGTGAACGGTATGTTCCTATCGTTATTGATTATCCGTCTCCGTCGTCGCTTCGGTGGCTTCTATCCAATACCAAAAAGCTACAGCTTTTGGCGATCTCTGTTCTACTTTACCCCAACTCCATTGGCTTCGGAATGAGGTCGTGACGAAATGAAACGCCACCTATGGTATAATTTTCATAGAATTGTTGTGTCTTGAACGTGGAAATTCTATGTTTATGACATGACCCCCGCAGCATAGACTTCGACCTGATCGGACACAATCGCCGGGCTTGGTAAATTTTAGTCAACTTCACTTTTTCCAATCTTCGTTTCTGCGAACATGACCTCCCCAATGCAAGGGCAATATTGATCTAGGCCGAGAAATAATCACAGACGATTCAATCTAGATGTCATTTCGAATCGAGAGCATTTGGACTGAATGGTACTGAAATAGACTATCGCTGAATCCGCTTTGCCTATGTGCGCGTATTCACCCGTATTCCACCCATATGTTCGGTAACAATACACTTTGATACTCCTGTTTCCTCCCTCGTGGTCCAAGCATGCTTTCATATAAGAGCGTAAATCCTTCAAGCTCAAGCCTTGCCTTTTTCGCACCACCTCATTAAACGTCAAATATATATATGACATGGCAGCCCATACTGCTATCAACTCCTGTCGCCCTGCTGCAATAATGAAGGCGTACGAATTGTCTTCCAACATTTCCTTGATTCCACCTACAATAGCGAAGGGGAAGTTTGCGTTTGCGAGGATTCAGGGAGAAATATGTTTAGTACAAGGTATGTCTTGTCGTATCTGTCTTAGAAGAAATGGCTCCAACCATTACATCTAGTGTCTTCCCTGACGCCAACTCAGTCGGCGTTGACCACCGTCGACGTGAAAATCTTCCGTCATGAATTCATCACGATCTTTCGTTTTTCGGCGACGACAACCCTGCATCCTTCGGATATCCAATTCATCGAGAATATCGACGATCAGCTCGTGTATTACGAGGAGGAAAAGGGAACAGTGTTCCTGGCGAGGAACGTTATGGAGCGCTTAAGACAACTCACGTTGCCAGTCTTCCCTCAACCGCCTCGTCGAGTAGTACGGCCGTCGAGTTGGAGATAGCCTATGGGAGTTTGTTTTTATGATTTGTCTAAAGAGGCATGTGGAGCTCATGAGGGGTTGGTTCTATTGCATGTGTATTTTTATCATCCTTTTAAAATCTGTTGTACTCCTTATAAACTTATCCACGACCTTGCTTAGGACTTGTGATTTTTCTAGTGCATTCTTTCTCTGGAACTGCCAAGCACTACTTGAGGTACCGCTTAGGCCAGGCGGCGCGGTGAGTTTAACGGATGACGTTTTATGGAAAGGCCATAAGTGCTTGAGTACATGTCTGTGATGAAGAGGAGATTTTTGCTGCGGAGCTGATATTCAACCTCGCGTGCGGTAAGACAGTCTTGTAATAAGTATCTACATACCATCTTTGGTCGGCCAGGTCGTTTCTATGAGTAGACAGGAGGCCCAGCGCCCAGACTGCATGTATCAGTAGATTGGTAGATTGATAGATTGATATATTGATATCGCGCTTGTATTTGGGGAGTGCTCACATTTGCAATACATCTGGTGTACACTATCATTGATTTGTACTCCCTGCACTTCTCAGCAATCATTCGGCTTTTTTTCTTTCTTCTAATATCTTCTCAATTGTTTCCCCGTCTGAAGCCCAACTCGGCCTTGGCAATCTGAATGCCTCTGTCGTCAACCCATACGAAATATCCCCTAACCTCGAAACAGACTGCAGTTTTGCTGGGTCTGGTAGTCCTCGAGCGTTTAGAACATCTTTCCTGACATGGATGCATTTGATCAAGCCAAATGTGATAGTGGACGTATTGACACCAGTGTCAGGATGAACGACGTCGTATTTGTCGAAGAGTGTGCATTCAATCGAGAAGGCACTTTCTTTAACTCGGGGGGCTCGGACATGAGTCTGTAATATCCGTGAGTAGGGAATTCCCAATGAAAGACGCGATGTTAGCTACGCTGGGTTCCTTGGTCAATCCGGCCACTTCCCATTCTGAGATGTGCACTGGAGCATCAATTGATGCTGCGTTGGCTTGCACGATCCAAGGAAGACTGATTATGTTTACCGTGAATTCTTTCGTGGCCTGTGTGAACAAGTATTATTGATGGTCGAAGCTCTTTTGGGATAACTTCAATACCTGGATATTTGCAGTTGTGTCTTTTACTCTCGGTGCATTCAACGCTGATATCATAATTAACGGAGGTGAGGGACTAAGGGCTTGGAAGAAACTATTCAGGAAATGGTCAGCAGTCATCGGAATGGTATATAGCTATCGTTACCTGAATGGAGCAATGTTCTCTTCACCCGTAGCAGATACAGACGATACGAAAGCGATTGGCCGGGGTTGGATGCCACTGATCATGAGGGTGTAGATTTTCCTGTATCCGAGTAGTTGAGCTGAGATATCGATATCACTGACCGGAAAGGACAAATGTACATACCGATTCTCTTCCTTCTCTGCATCGAAATGCTCCCAATCATCTTCAAATTTTGCGCCCTCCATCCATTTTCGACCAAGCTCGGTACTCTCGACTGATTCGCCAAATTTCCATCCCGGATTTGGCGGCTGGATGTATTTGATGGCTGGCTCGCCACTGGGGTTGTAGCTCGATTCCTCGAAGGGCGGAAGACCATCCAAGCAGTTGGCAACAAGTGCTTCGTGGTAATTGGTTGTATCTAGACCCACTGGAGTGTTTGTCGAAGTTTCGAGATTGAATACTGATTTAATGGTAGTGGGCATAAATGATGAGTTTACAGGGGGATAAGGAATTTGAATATTGGCCTTTTCGAGCAAGAGCACTAGAATTCAAGTTTATAAGCAATGACTTGCCAGTATGTATCAGTAATAATTCCGTAAGTGAAAGCGTTTCGCTGGAGAGATTATCAATGAGTGAGAATTCGAGGTATTGAGTCCGAATCCGAAATTTGAATCGCGCAAGAGCACAACATTTGTGTTAGTATTACTAATTAGTTTTTGATGATTAGGCGCTCGTATCTATTCCAATTAACTCCTTAACAGCATCAAGTCGCGGCATTTCTTCATTGAGTTGGGTCGTTCTCTTGGAACTATTATCCCGAATCTGATCCCCGGACATAACCCAGACACCCAGAATTTGAGTGTTAGACGGAATCTTTGTAAAAGGTGACCTGACCTTGTTTCTCTAATTGGGATGTTCAAAAAGCGCACCGGCCCCCAATATGAATGAACGGTATAAAAGAAACTGCAGAAGTTTCAGTCGCTTCACCAAATCAGTCTTTGGAAGATGCTCTATCAGGCATTGACCGCTGTATTCTGTATTCTGTCTGCTTTCAGCACTCTTGCAGCTGCCCAGACTGCTTCAAATGCTTCACTTCTTGATCCCTCTCTCTATAAAAATGCGAATGTATCCAGAGGACTTGTCTATCACTACTACTACTCCCCTCCCTCTCAGGTGGGAAGGCCAACTCTTTTATTGCTCCATGGGTTCCCAAGCACGTCGTATGACTGGCGACACCAGGTAGCTTTCTTTCAGGACGAAGGATATGGGCTCGTTGTTCCAGATATGCTGGGCTACGGTGGTACTGCCAAACCTGTCGACCCTGAATTCTACAAATCCAGCTTGATTTCTCGTGATATGGTCGACCTCTTAGATGCAGAGAACGTTAACGAAGCCATTGTGATCGGACATGATTGGTGTGTACATCTTAAGCTCATGCACTGGAGACAGATCATGACCTCAAAGCTGCTATCCCTCTACAGGGGCGCGAAGATCGTTGGTCGTCTTGCGAACTACTTTCCTGAACGTTTCTCCGCATTTGCATTCTTATCTGTTGGATATTTTGCGCCAGCTGTCCTGGAGAGGAGTTTCGCAGAGCTCAACAATATTGTGAGCATATGTGCTAGTGATATATCCAAAATGTTCATGCAACAATTTGTTTTTAGACACAGCAAGTGTTTGGCTATGAGAATTTTGGCTACTGGGGCTTCTTCTCCACAGAGGGGGCCGATAATATCATCGAGAGCCATTTAGATTCCTTTTTCAACATCACCTTCCCAGCTGATAAGATCTTATCGATCACTGATTTCGCCCCTCTGGGTGCCCTTCAAGCTTGGCTTGAAGCAAACAGAAGTACCGCGGCAGGAAGTTACATCACTCCCGAAGTGAGAAATCTTTTTAACGCAGTCTTAAACACTGTTGAATGTCATTCTTCGTTTTTTCAGGAGAGAGCTTTACAGATTGATGCAATGCGCGACGAAGGCATGACGGCTGCGCTTTGCTGGTATGAAATCCTGACCTCGACAATTGAAAGGGATGATAATCAAGGTCTACACCATCGTTTCCACGTTCTCGACTGCTCTGATCAATCCACTTCTTAGGCATCCCTCAAGAGAACCTTACCATCAAGAAGCCAGTGTTTTTTGGTGCTGCCCTCGAGGACTACGTTGCCGTTGCTGCCAGTCAAATCGCTTCGATCCTACAAGTCAGTGAAAACACGACAACTATACAGCAGTATGATTCGGGACACTGGGTCATGCTCGAAGCTAAAGACCAGGTCAACTCTGACCTACTTTCCTGGATCGAGAATCTGTGAAAGATCTAGTGGGATAGAGTAACGACTGTAACTTGAAGGGGATATAAATTCTCGAAGCTATAACAGTTTTCAGTAATTCCACACTACGGTGAGCGGATGTTACTTACACACAAACCGAAATCAGGTTTAAACTTCTTGATCGTTTGTTATTCTTCATTTCATGTTTCTGTTGTTTGATTTTTTTTCCACGTGCGAGCACGGTGGGATGAACATCGAAATCTCGCAGTTTACTGATCTGCGTTTCAAATTTCTGCACTTGTGAGCACAATGGAAGAGAGAAGGTAAGTTCGTCTTATTGCCATAGTCCGAGCGCTGGAACATCATGACTCCATAGTTACGCGAAAACGTACAGTTTCACGGTTAGATTTGAGTACGTGTAACGTTACAGCCTCAACTGTTGAAGTCAATTTCTTCAAGAATGAAAGCTTGCTTGAACGACCATTAGATACACATGGTCCATATAGGTGAATTAAAGCAGTCAACTTCAGGACCAAAGTTGGGATGGCATAAACAAAACAGTACATAGAAAAGATGTCTGGGAATTGTAGGGGCAGCACAAGAGTCCAGAGTCGACACATGGAATCAATGAACTGAACGGAAGACCGTCCAAGCAGTCATCAGCAAAACCGGAAATGTATAATCCGCGTGGCCCCATCATACCCTGTATTGTCGTATAAGTATTGTCCCGGGCATGCTATAATAGCATGCAAGCAGTTTACAAATACAAACTGTAGTCAAGGAAGTGATAGTTAAAACGATTGGGCACCAAAAGGTGTGGAATAAACAGTTCAATTCTCTCCTGGCCCTTCTTGTTGCTGTTTGTACTGCTCCTTTTGTTGCTGTTTGTCCTGCTGCTCTTTCTGGAGGCAAAGGTGTAACATGTTCTGCCATTCATGGCTACGTGTCTCGAGATCTTGGTTTTCGAACACATGCATAACTAAGACAATTTTCTCATACGAAAATTCACCGCCGAGCGTGTCCTCGTCAAAATTCATGAGCGCTAGGTCGGGACCCCGCGGTTTTACATTTTGCGTTCTTTGACTGCGCTGGTGATTGCGAAGCTTAACGAAACCATCATAGAGATAGAGTTGGAGGTCACCCAGCCAGGCAGAGAAACCGTCAAAAAAGACCGTCGTAGACGGTTGCCAATTACCGGCAGTAAGAATGATGTTTTTTCTTCCTCGGAGAGAATCGTCGCCCTCCTTGTGCCATGTTTCGTAGGAATAGTCGGTTGTAGGAGGCGTAGGGAGCTTTTCACTAGGGCTCGAGCAAAGGCAAGTCAGGAGAAGTATAACGTAGAACACGGATTCCATATCGTGACGATAACGATGTGGCCCCTTCCACGCGGTGAAATGTTGTTCATGGGCCATGTACGGGGTAGTGCCAGTTCGAAACTTAGATGTGGGCCCATCGCGTAAATCGTTGACCCAGATCGCAAGATCCCAGTCGTTCAACACTCCAACGTTCTCTCCATTCTTTTCGCGGACCATAATATTTCCTGGCCTGATATCCCGATGAAGAATTTGAAGATATTTCCAAACCCAGTGATGACCTGAAAATTTTACTTTGTGAGATGTTGTATTGACGAATATTCAAAACAGGTGAGACTCACATTGTACGACGTCATAAAAGACTTGTGCACATTCTCTCGCCGTCGTCAAACTCGTGAGCGACTGTAATTCCTCCTGGATTGAGCCTCGCATGATGCGCATCTCGTATTGCTTGTCGTATTGCTTTTTGAAAATTTGTTGTGGCGTACCCTCGCGAAACGGAATATCAAACGACCAATGAATGCTGGGTAAGTGGTTGAGGACCCATGCATGTTCACCTTGCGCCAGTTCCCTGCAGCGGTCCATAAATATCTGTTCGGATACCCGATTTTCACCAGGGAAACTGAGCTTTAGAACGAACTTCTTTCCGGCCCAGTTGCAGTGACTTCCGCAACCCGCACAAGTGCATTTGACCCGAATGACAATAGTACCTCTGCCGATAACTCCATGGGAGCGAAAGAGGACACGCTTTAAGTGAACAGTGCGAGTTTTTCCATCTTTGTAGGGAAATGTGAACAGCGATCCTTGGGGGTTCTCCAAAATCTTATTCGAAGGTGGCCCATCGGCTGCAGCGTTCTGTGGCAAAGTCAATCCGTAATTGAGACTATCAGGATCTTTCATGAATTTTGCATCCAGATTCGGCACGATTCCTTGAAGCCCGTCTGGTGGCAGGGAGCGCAGATGTTGAATCATCTTCGGAAATATTAATCGGTGTTCTTCGTCTTCAAGTTTCAACAGCTAAAGCAGCTCAACAGCGTAATAAGAGCACGGAAAATCGATACCAAACGGTCGTGGTTATATTATAGCTCGAGCATTGGCAATCATCAACGATGAAATTGATCGCGTGACTTAATATTTGTACATATGATGGAGACCACGTGGGGGCCACGCGGATTATACGTTTGCTGATGGCCTGAACGGTCCGAGTCTTCCGTCCTTCGAGGAAACGAGCTACTACTAGATCCAGCCATCAGATACATCCAGCCCCTGATTCCGGGAAGGATGTTTGGCGAATCAGTCGAAAGTACAGAGGTATTGAGGAGAATCGAATCCGAATCCGAAATTTGAATCGCGCAAGAATCGCGTAGCACAACATCTTGTGTAACGCGTTAGTTTTGATGATAACGTGCTCGTAACTATTCCAATCAACTTGTTAACACTACAGCATCAGGTTGCGGCATTTCTTCATTAAGTTAGGTCGTGCTCTTGAAACTATTATCCCGAATCTGATCTCCAGAACTTGAGTGTCTGACGGAATCTTTGTCAAAGGTGACCTGCCCTTGTTTCTCTAATTGGGATGTTCAAAAAGTGCACTGGCCCCCAATATGAACGAACGGTATAAAAGAAACTGCAGAAGCTTCAGTCACTTCACCAAATCAGTCCCTGGAAGATGCTCTATCAGGCATTGACCGCTGTATTCTGTATTCTGTCTGCCTTCAGCACTCTTGCAGCTGCTCAAACTGCGTCAAATGCTTCACTTCTTGATCCCTCTCTCTATAAAAATGTGAATGTATCCAGAGGACTTGTCTATCACTACTACTACTCCCCTCCCTCTCAGGTGGGAAGGCCAACTCTTTTATTGCTCCATGGGTTCCCAAGCACGTCGTATGACTGGCGACACCAGGTAGCTTTCTTCCAGGACGAAGGGTATGGGCTCGTTGTTCCAGATATGCTGGGCTACGGTGGTACTGCCAAACCCGTCGACCCTCATCTCTACAAATCCAGCTTGATTTCTCGTGATATGGTCGACCTGTTAGATGCAGAGAACGTTAACGAAGCCATTGTGATCGGACATGATTGGTATGCACATCTTGAGCTTATGCACCGGAGACAGATCATGACCTTGAAGTTGCTATCTCTCTACAGGGGCTCGAAAATCGTTGGTCGCCTTGCGAACTACTTTCCTGAACGTTTCTCTGCATTCGCATTCTTTTCTCTCGGGTATTTTCCGCCAGCTGTCCTGGAGAGGAGTTTCGCAGAGCTCAACAATATTGTAAGCATATGTGCTAGTGAATTATTTGAAATGTTCATGCGACAATTTGCTTTTAGACAGAGCAAGTGTTTGGCTATGGGATCTTCGGGTACTGGGGCTTCTTCTCCACAGAGGGGGCCGATAATATCATTGAGAGCCATTTAGATTCCTTTTTCGACGTCACCTTCCCAGCTGACAATATTTTCTGGATCACTGATTTCGCCCCTCTGGGTGCCCTTCAAGCTTGGCTGGAAGCAAACAGAAGTACCGCGGCAGGAAGTTACATCACTCCCGAAGTGAGAAATCTTTTTGGCGCAGTCTTAAACACTGTTAAATGACACTCTTCGTTTTTGCAGGAGAGAGCTTTACAGATTGATGCAATGCGCGACGAAGGCATGACGGCTGCGCTTTGCTGGTATGAAATTATGACCTCGACAATTGAAAGGGATGATGATCAAGGTCTACACCATCGTTTCCACGTTTTCGACTGCTCTAATCAGTCCGCATCCACTTCTTAGGTATCCCTCAAGAGAACCTTACCATCAAGAAGCCTGTGTTTTTGGGTGCTGCCCTCGAGGACTATGTTGCCGTTGCTGCCACTCAAATCGCTGCGATCCTACAAGTCAGTGAAAACACAACAACTATACAGCAGTATGATTCGGGACACTGGGTCATACTCGAAGCCAAAGATCAGGTCAACTCTGACCTACTTTCCTGGATCGAGAATCTGTGAAAGATCTAGTCTGATCTAGTAGAATAGAGTGACGACTGTGGGTACAAGGGAATATAGATTCTCGAGGTTATGTTTGAGGAACAGCTTTGGTAATCCTCTTCCATAGTACCGTGAGCAGGTGTTACACACAAACCCGAATCAGTAATACCAAGGTCTAAACTCCTGAACCTTGATAGTTTGTTATTCTACATTTCATGTTTCTTCTGTTCAATTTTGTTCTTCTTTTTCCACGTGCGAGCACGGTGGAACATCAAGATCCCGCAGTTTATTGATCTGCTTTTCAGATTTATGAACTTGTGAGCACAATGGGTGAAAGGAGGGAAATTTGTCCTTATTGCCAAGGTCCGAGTACTGGAACATCATGACTCTGCAGTCATGCGGAAACGTACAGGTTGGATTTGAGCACGTGTAACGTTACAGCCTCAACTGTAGTAGTTAATTCTTCGAGAATGAAAGCTTGAACGACTATTAGATACACATGTTTCATATATGTACAAGTATATTAAACCAGTTAACTTCAGGACAATCCTTGAGATGGCGTAAACAGCATATTACATGGGAAATGTCTGGGAAATGTAACGACAGCGCAAGAGTGCCAGACTCAATGTCTATACATGGTATCAATAAACTGAGGGGGAATTCCAGCCTTCAACGATGGAGGCGATGACACTACTACATGACCCATCCGAAGGAAATTGAATGACGGGTGGCGCAGCTGAATGACATCGAGGAGCCAACAAGCCGAGACGGTGGCGAGGATATCCACGGAGCCTACTTAAATTGCAGGGCATCGAAACTCTCGGATGTGACGGCGCAAAGTTTGTGGATAAGAAAACATGGCTGAGCAATATAGGCACTGTAATCTTCTCGAGTTGTGGATAGCTGCGACATGATCTAGGCAGTTACCAGTATATGAAGAGCAAAAGGTAGAAAGTGAATAGTGAAGGCACTCACTGTGCAAACTCTGCTTACTTGAAAAGTGCTTGAGGCAATGAGAGCATGTAAAGCTCACGGACGTCGATGATTCCTGGGGAATCAACTGCGAAGTTATACCAAGAAAGTCGGGCTTCGCTGCAGATTGCGTGAAAGAGTTTCCTGCTAGCAACGAGTGTATAGGGCTCGACTGCACATGCATCAGGTCGGAGAGCCCGCATGAAGCTAAATTCTGAGGCGGACTTATATTTGTGCTGGGAGAGCCAACAAAGGGTAGCAGCACTACGGAAGCAGGTGTCGCATCCCACAGAAATTGCGAAGCGCTATCACTATTTACTATAAATTAGACCAGAAATCAGCAGAAACAAAAACAGGAGTACTCACAAACCGATTTCCTTGTCCGTCGCATTAAATTCAAGTTGTGATGTTGTTTCAAAGACCGGGGTATTCATTTCCATTGAGAGTGTTTGTAAGCCTATTGACATGAACGCAAAATGAGCACCGCGAAAATGAATTGACGTTCAGCATGCTGGCTCTCACTTTCATCCTGGAAGCAGTCATTCATAGTATTGTGTGTCTGTTCGGGATGAGGATCGTCCGGAATTGATGCGGGAGGAACATGGTGGGTTGTAGTGTACCGACAGTGTTTACTAGAAGACAGAAAAGTCAGATCAAGAAGATAGTAGCGAGTCGTCCGCGAAAGGTACTGACTTTCGAAAACTGTGTGAGTCGGGCATTATGGGCTCGCTGCGGAGGGTGGTAGCTCGCAGGTACAGTCCGACTGCAGAGCTACTAAATGGGATAAGTTCAGTCAATGAATGTGGCCTGTGCTCCGGTAGTCTTGGGATGATATAAAGGAACCCTTCTAATGCAAAGCTCGATGAAGAATGAGGTACCGAGGACAGGTAAGGACAGGAAAAGGAAGGAAAGAACGGATACATTTTTGGGTCGGAGGGCCCACTTTTAAGATTCTGAATCGAAGAACCAGGCTGGTGTCGGAGCGGCTTCTTGGTGCCTATGCAGAGTCCGGAGACGTGTAAGGAATGAGGAGAAACAGAGTGAGTAACCAGGATGGTCAGGTCAAAATGCTCAGCAGGCTCAAAGAATCCGGGTCAATGGCAATATTAGAGAGAAATTAAACCACCGTGGTTCCGTGCTGTTGCATTGAATCTTGATATATTGACAGAATACGTTTGTGCCTCGAGGGGAGAAGTCGATGGGTCTTATTGAATCCCATCAAAAAACCTTGTAAACATCGGGGCGTTTGTTTTTCGATGGGATCAAATGGACGTTCGCGACTTCCTTCTCAAAGTTGACATGATGAAGCAGTGCTGGAGAAATCTCTAAGCGCCTAAACGAGTTAAGCGCTCTTTCGGACTTTCGGCTCCGCTCAATGACGCAATAGGTTCAGCTTTCCTCCAATCTCTGTTACTTAGTAAATGTCAAAAGCTTCAAAGAAAGCAGGGCAGTCCTCATCATATAACTCTACTGAAGTGGGCACAAACTCGCATAAAACCCAACTTGACGGTCCTTCGAAGAGTATCAGTGCTAAAAAGAAGAAAGATGGCGGCGGGGCCAAGAAGAAACAGAACCTCAGCAAGAAAGAGCTGAAAGAGCTTGAAAAGCAGCAACGGCAGAAGGCATATGTCGCTCCTACTAAACCCCAGCCGATTAGACCAGATCCCTTGGACTCGACAGGTTTGGCGTATGTACTTCCCGGAGAGTTGGTAATCGTGTTAAGGAATTTGGGCAAGAAGGCGGTAAAGACCAGGGAGAAAGCATTGGAAGAGCTAGATACTGGGTGGGTTAATAGTGATAGAGGAAAAGGGAAGGAGGCGCAAGAACAGATTTTGATGGATATGCTGCCTGTTTGGGTGAGTTGTGACATCGCTCAGGCCGTCTGAATCACTCAAACGTAGTTTGCAGCTATCTCACCTCCCACAACTCTTGTTGCACGCATCAAAGCGAATACGGCTCGCAACAGCGAGTGTACATCGGTCATTTATCAGCATTCCCGCGGTATCAGAGCAAATAAAACTCCAGTTGGAAAGAGACAGCGCAGAATCAGCAGATGCGATAGGAACTTGGTCCCTGGCCACAAACGATGTCGATCCAGTCGTCGCCAATGTCGCCGCAGAGAGCTGGCGCCAACTCGCAAGAACTTCTCCTTCTCTGTTGTGCAGAGAACAGATTACAATCTATGCCCAACGAGCCATTCTTGATCCTGGTGGTCTTTACGCGTATCTAAATCCCGCGCCACCCTCATCGTCTGTATCCACACCTACCTTATCTCATAAAGACAAGCTGCGATTGACGCAGAAGAATGTTAAAGGGAAGCCACCTCCAACAAAAGGAAAACCTAATCCTTTAACTGCTAAAGTTTCTGAGGATACCTCTGATCTTTCGCAACCGCAAGGCTTTGATGGGCTCCAATCCGACTCCCTGGAGACAGACACCGATCGTGACGCTAGGATACGCGTTGCTGGCATAGGCTCATTAGCTTTGTTTGTATCGAACTCCTCACTCTCAATAACGTCTGTGGCTGCAGTATGGGACATCCTTGGCGATGCTAGACTGTGGTCTTCGTTAGTCGGAAACGATCCCGGGTCCTTCGGCTTTGAGCAACCTCCGGTACGGAAGGTTGCGTGGCGACTGGTTGGTGTAGTCAGCGGTGCGTTAGGCATGTTCAAAGAGACCGTATCCGCTGCTACCACGCATTCATTATTGGCGGATGAGAGGGTTTCGAGACTTCTGCGAATTCTCAGCTTTTCTGTCTTCCATAGTGCGTGGAACGAACAAGATGTTGGTGTACAGGGTGTAATGTGGCCATCATTGTTGAGATTCTTAAAAGGTGAACTCTGGATATCTCATTCTGATTTTTCTCTCCGCTGACCTTGATTCTGTTATCTGTTTTCATTCCTAAATCATAGACAACCCTGAAGCATGGCAATGGGAGATTGAAAACACCGCTTCTCAGATGAATGTTCCTCGACAAAGCAAAGATGTAGATGCAGAATTGGAATCTGGCTCAGAATCAGAATTTGACTTTCCCGATGCCGAAAACCAGGACGTAGCCGGGAAGACGACTGTTTCATCCCCGGCAGCTTCACGAGCGTATCAATCTCTCCTCTCCTTTCTTGAACGCGGATGTAATGGTTCGCCTATTCAGGCGTACCCTGCTATTGTGATCATTCTGTCTACCATCCCCTCGAGCATTTTACTGGCATCATATTCTTCCAAGTCACGCCCCTTGCATTCGCTCCCCTTTAATGATCTATTTTCCTCATTCTGGGCTGCCGTCGCATCTACTACGATTACTCCTAATCGCTTATTTTCAGGCTCAGGAGCCGACAAAGCAGCCAAAGCGTTCATCGAGACTGTACTCGAGTGTTTGGTGTTTTTGGTCAGGAGGACTGTTTCTCAGTCACAGAATGGTAGCTCGGAGATGAAAGTGGATACGGTTGGGTTGAGTACGCTCATCAAGACACAAATCAAGCGCGTTTGGGAAGAGGTCGTCGGTATCACTGGTTCATCCACGACAAAAGATTCAAACGGGGAAGCAAAAAAGCTCGTGCTGAAGTTGTCTCCTGATGTCCTCGGTACGGCCATAGTTCGGGCTCTACGTGGACTTCGTGGAATCCGACTAGAAGGGTCACTCTACGACGATGCATGGGAGACAGTAGCTCAGTTGGTACGAGACTGCGCTGGTAATGTTGCCAGTGGTTCCAGCGCAGCGTCTCGCTCAGCCAACGATCTTTCATCGTTCATATCGAGTGTTCTCAAAGCGCTGAACTCTGAGTCCGTTGACTCGTCGGACTCGACGAGTTCTGATGTCCATCGGTTGCTCGAGGACGTGTTCAGTCTAGCGCTGGATGGGTGTGAGCGGATTCTCGCTGATTTTGGCTCAGAAGGATTCGGGTCGTTGTATTTGTTGACGAGACTCATTAATGCGTTTGGCTCAGACTCAACCATTGGGGCAAGCAACATAATCCAGCATAGCGTGGCAACCCGCATCGACACGCTGTTAATACAGAACGCCTACAAATTACTCTCGCTCCGTCCGTTTGGAGAGGACAGTGAAATAAAAGGGAGTAGCTTAGATGGAAAGGACGGTCTAGAGCTGTTAGCAACATATTTGCTTCGTCGTGAATCAGATCGAACGTCTCAATCCATTGCAGCATCAGAAGTTGGCTTATTTTGGCTGGCTTTGTTGGAGCAAGTTGTTGAACAATCTCATTCATATCCAGATTTCGAGAAAGTCGAAGTTTTCCAGCGTCTAATATCCCTTCTCAACTTACTCAAGTCGAAACGGGGCGGAATGGAGGTCGTTTTCAGGTTAAAACCTATCACGGGCGAGTTGGATGAGATGGTTCTGGATTTTGCACGAGACACCGTCACGTCGGGCAGCTCTAGTTCGGAGTTGAACATAGTTCGTGACGTGCTGCTCCTCACCCATCGCACGACCATAGGGGAAGAGATCTCCCATCCTCTAATAACCATCGCAAGTCTCGTTAAGCTCATCGATGTACTCATATCAAGATTCGAGGATGGTGTAGAGAGGTTGCTAGGAACCAGCGCAGAGGGCGGAAATCGACTGGAGGACCAACAACAAGAAGAAGGCTCGATAACATTGGATAGGATAGACCGACTTTTGGTATTGATGGAAGTGATCTTAAACTTACCCCTAGTCAAGCCTGTGGACCCAGAGTCATCCGAAACATCATCATCAACTACCCTTCTACCAGCACTCCCCTCAACAAGTATCATCCCTGGTGTTTTCTTCCTCGCTCATGCTCTGCCGCGGGGCTCCTTGTCTCTTCAAGTAGAGTCTACACTTGAAAGAGACGACACTATTTCTCACAGTCGTAATAATCTTTGTGCGAGGGCTCAGCGGATTTGGGAGTCTTTCGTCAAGTCCAAAATCAATCATATCTATAACGGAAAAAAGGAGGACGAACCGCCCCTACAAGTCGTATCAATCGTTTTCACTTCCATCACTCAAAGCCTTCGGACTCTCCTTTCTAATATTAACGCTAGATGTACATATCGGTGTTCACCGGAAGATATCGTCGCAGTGTTCTATGTGCTTCGAGATTCAATCACAGCGCAAGCTTCAAAAGAATATCTCAACTCGACCCTGTCAATGATGAACCCCGTTGAATCTCTTTTGCCTTCGCAAACCTCATTCGACGCTTTACTAGACCAATTGAATGGCGCGCCGATCAGTCGAAGTATAGGCGTAGTCGATGAGCTAGCTGGAATTGCCTCACTATTTGGTTCCTCCACCGTGACTTCAAACCCAGATCACACCCATGCTTACGCCAGGTATGCACTTGCCCTTCTACGAATACTCTCTGATGATCTCCGGTTGGCGAGAGGGCTGCTCACTATCAGCTCCAGCTCATGGTGGGTTCTCCGACACCTCCTGGTGCTCGGTGTATATGCTGAGGAGGTGGTCATGGTCCCGAGTGCTCACGAGAGCAATCCGTTATTTCATCTCGGAATGAACCAACCCGGGCGTGTTCGTCGATGTAGGGAGATAATTGCAAAGGTACATCAAATTGTCGCTTATGTTTTCGCGTCTGTGGAATCCACTGAAGGGGAAAGAGAATGGAGAAAAGATCTCTGTCACATACTTTCTGCATCCACGGATACTTTCATGCCGACTCTTCCGTCTGTTGGTTCCCTTCTCCTCTCCAGCATCCGTTTCGCGGCAAAGACAGATAGCTACCGCGACTGTTGTGTGTTAGGAGAGGTTCTATCCCGCGTGTTTCAAGCTGGCTTCGGCAGTGTTAGTACGGATGGAATTTCAGAAGAAGAGTCGAACTCATGGCTCAATTACGCTCGTAAAATATCTGAATTCAAAAAAGGGGAATCTGCACCGGCACCTTTGACAGGAATCACGATTATGTCAACGCTTGTGGCAAATCTGCCTTCATCTTCCTCCACTACAAGCTACTCTTTTTCTCGCCTCGACCGCTACCGCAACGAACTCGCTTCTTCTCTCCTCGGTGTTCCTTCCTCCCGGGCAGCTTCGGATGGGCTTCGAATTCTCTTGACCCTGGTGCTTGGTACCGCACCAGACGTAGAGAGTGAAGTAGTGTTTTTGCCGGTTCAGAGGGCGGTGAATGTGATCAAAGCTTGCCAAAAATGGATTGAGGAAGAGGAAGAGAATGGCGAGGAAGAAAATGACGAGGGGGAAACAGGAGTCAAGATGGAAGAGCTCGAAAGTGCTATGACGTTGACGTTCTATCACCTTGCTCCGATATTACAGAATGTCCCCGGAGGACATTGGCAGTTCATATTCGACGTGATTGAGAATAATATTGAGGTAGGTTTTTTCAATCCTTGACATCAATGATGTTTCTCCTGATTACTCTTTCTGGTATTTAGAATTGTGATTTTAAATTTATCAAGTCGCTTTCTGTCTCTCATTCTTCCTCGCCACTTCAACTCCTCACACTTGCTCGCACTCTCCGCCTAATCCGTCACGTACAAGATCTAGCTGCGACAAATAAGTCTCTCAGAGCACAGTGGAATGAAAGGAAAGATGGTATCATGAAGGGTATAAAGAGCATGATACTTGACGGGGATTTCGCAGACGAAGAAAGTGAGGCAGCTAAAGGAGAAGGTGACCATGAAATTAAATCATCTGATGAGCCGAACTCAGTCCCTGAGAGCGTGTGTCGAGAGCTTGTACTCGAACTGGTCGCTAATCATCTATCAGATGAGTCGATGGATCATCAAACATTTTCCGAGGCGAGTCGTCCCGGTCTTGTGCAGTTCAGTTCGTACTAATCACAACTATCATAGATGTGCCATTTGCTCTCATCAAGCACTTCCCGCAGCTCTGACATTACATCTTTCTCGTCTTCACTCTCACATTCATCATCGTCCTCACTATTATCTCTTTCATCTCCGATTCATCACGCTCAACTCGCGTTCCAGATTCTTCATAAAGCTACAAAGAAATACACGGAACATTTCGTGCTAGAAGCTGGAGTAGATACGGAAGGCAAACTCGAGGCTCAATTACCAAAAGAGTTGATGGTTTTATTGCAACAGTCTGTGAATCTGGACATCGATGCGGATGACGCAAATCTGACTGGTGGTCGTGAACATGTAGATCCTCTACTCATGTGCTTCCGTAAACCAAGATAAACTAAATCTCTTCACCCAGGCCGTGTTCGTGTACCTCCTGGGATGGATGCTTCTCTTCGATTTGTTTGTGGACACGGTACGCTTTGTGGTTTTGGTCTACCCTATCTTTGTGTGTAAATCATAACGACAGTCGATGAAAGTTCGAATGCGCTACATTGATCAACTTCGCAACTCCAGTATCATTGAAGAACATTTTATTCCAACTGTGTTCAGCCTTTTGCGCCTAGACCGCGGGATCGTCAAGGCTTACAAGTTGGACATGTGGGCTGTGAACGAGTTTTATGTTCAGTGCACGTTTTTTCCTGCGCAAAATGTGTTCAATCAGTCTAATTCATGTCATTCTTCAGTCTTTGAAGCAGGATCTTCGTCTGGTCTCCAAAATTTTGCCGCACATCTCTACTACCGCGCTCTTCTCACCGTTCCTTCACTGATCTACAACTGGGTCGTAAACTGCCGCGACCGTCAATTATCATCAACCATCGCAGCTTACACTCAATCACACTTTTCTCCCGTTCTCATCCGGGCTGAGCTCGAGCATGTGAAGAGTCCCGAAGCCCAGTCAGAATTTGCCTCGGATGAGAATCCTCTTTCGGTCAAGGTCGCTTCGGGTGTGGTGAATGAAGTGACGGCGTCGTACTTGGTGGATGAGCAGCAGCTCGAGATACGGCTGAGGATTCCGGGAGATTGGCCGTTACATCGAATTGAGATCAGGGATACGAAGAAGGTGGGAGTGGACGATAATAGATGGCGTGCGTGGATATTAGGCGTTCAGCAAACTATCTGGGCACAAGTAAGTGGAAAGTATTGTGTCCTTTTTGACCGACGACATAAGATTTCTTTTGATTGCTAGAATGGACGAATTGTTGATGGTCTAACTTTGTTCAAAAAGAACGTGACGGGACATTTCGAAGGTCAAGTCGAGTGTGCGATATGTTATTCGTACGTTATCTAGCTATGTTTGCAAACTTTCTTTCAGTAACCAAATTTCTCTTTTTTGGCATTATATTGTAGGCTTATCAACGTCAACGACGGTTCATTACCCAAAAAGCCTTGCAACACCTGCAAGAATCGATTCCATGCGGGATGTCTGTACAAGGTGCGGTTCTTACACTCTCTAGCACCGAACAGACAAGATACTAATGTCCCGATCTGTTCATTGTTTTGTATTCCGTTTCGATTAGTGGTTCAATTCGAGTCATTCATCGAGTTGTCCTTTGTGTCGATCCGATATTTTGCACTGATGTATATGTAGTGTAGAAGTGCTATAAAATACTGTATGTAGTTTGCTGTAATTGAAACGAGTTTTGAGTTTTTTTGAAAGCGCCTACGATGAGGGAATACATTGCTGAACTCTGCGGGTAGGGTTCAAGTTTCCAGGCAAGACAACAAGACAAATTGATGTTCTACCGAATCTACGAATTGAAGAATCAATCTTTCAGACCATACTGACTCCTATACTCCTCCATATCTTGCAATTCCTTCTTCATCCCTTTACTGTCCAACCACGCTATGAGGTCGCGCATCCTCAAAATCGATTTGACTCTCCCCTTCCCAATAATTTCTTCAACTTCATGAACCGTACTACTCGCCCCATCTTTTCCAACTTCCTCCCGATCTAAAAGCTGAATAACACCTACAACATCACCCCCTTCTCTACTAACAATGTCGATAGCTTCTCGTACTGCAGTGCCTGCAGTCATCACGTCGTCTAAGATGACGACTTTCTTGTTAGACACGGAACATCCTACGAGCGACCCGCCTTCGCCGTGTGATTTGAGTTCTTTGCGGTTGTAGGCAAAGCCAATGCCAGTTTCAGGAGTCGTCGATATAATGTTTGGGGAGTCGCGGTAGTGTGTGTGGAGGACGAGAGAGGTAGTAGCGGCGAAAGCTATACCTTTGTAAGCTGGTCCAAAGAGGACGTCGAACGGTGGTATGGGTGTACTAGTTTTATTATTTGAAGATGAGGGCTGCTGTGCTGCGACGATGGTAGCGGCAAATGCTTCGGAGAGAAGAGCGAGGATTGGTCCTGTGCTAAGCAATCCGGCATTGAAAAAGTAAGGGGAGGTCCTAGGTATAAGAGTCAGATCAAATGGTCAAATCAAGCATCCAATGAGGAAGACGAAGAAGAATATCAATATCTTAACAAGCACAAACGAACATCATAAATGAAATCGAATAACAGGCGATCTCCAGTTTGTGCCCAACACGAAACCTTAGATGCTAAGTGAAGCATACATATACTTGGCACTCACCGTCCAGATTTTAAAGTGAAAGAGCCAAATTTAAGAGCTCCGCAGGACATGGCTTTGTCAATTAGGTCTATTTGGTATTGCTTCAATAATGAAGATTGGGAGGATTCCAAATGGAAAGATTCAGAAGCCATCGTTTAGGTTGTTAGTATTGTGTTTATATTGCCCACTCTCTTGTCGTCGTGATTGCAGGTCAGCCGTCTAAGGAATCCGAATTCTATAAAAATTCTGCGAACTTGCCAGACGATGAAAGGGAGGATAAGCTTAGACGCCCATAGTTTGATTGGCGCCATCGGAAAATCGGGCCGAAGTTTTGTACGAAGCGCGCGACACGTCAAGGCAGCTTTCTCTTCAACCATTTGTACCCGGATTCGAATGAACTTCTCTTCGTCGTAGTCTTCTCCAGGCTTACTTTCAACAAAGGCACGCGACACATTCAACTCAATCATCCGACTTCACACCTTCACGAGTATCTAACGAATTCGAGAATCTTACAAATCAGAAAACAATGGATGCCTTCGTAGCAGAAGTCAAGAAAATACCACCTGTTACACGCTTTCTGTCTATCTCCCTGATATCGGTTACTGGGACGGTACTGATGAAGCTGGTGAGCCCGTACAAGGTGCTATTTCACCATTCCTTGGTATCTGGTGCAAGAGGATTTGAGGTGAGGATATGACACCTACGTCACGTTTGGAGACTTAGATGTACTTAGGTCTGGCGGTTGTGGTCGAGCTTTTTCCTCGGAAGTGAGTGTCCTCAGGACTCGATAAGAGCTATGATGCCGAACTATTCTTCTTTTAATGTTCAGGTGGAGGATTGAGCTTCATTTTTGAGATAGTCATGCTGTAGTACGTCTTCTCGTACAGCTGAAACTCCTGCCACACTCTTACATAGAAATCATAGTCGAACAGGAAATGAACTTGAATCCGGACCTTACCTCCGAAAATCATCAGACTTTGCATTTCAACTTGTCATTGCTTGCGCTGCAATTATCGTGCGTAATCTGTCTATACCATTCCTTAAGATTTTATACTCATTCAAACTTGTCAGGTAACTTCTGTTCCTCTCTCCTCCACTTTATTCTTCCGCCCTTTGCTCCTCTGTCTCGTATATCTCTCCTCCCAACTTGCTCCTCCGGGCGCTCAAACATCTCTATACGGCCTCATAACTATTCCCGTGAAATACTTCCCTTTCGCTTTGCTCGGTATGGACCTGCTCAGTGGTGGACCGAGGGCAGCAGCGCTTGCGCTTCCCGGTGCAGTCATTGGACATTTATGGTGGTGGGGTGTATTTGGCAGTGAGCCAGGAGGTAGAGGAGGGACTATGGCGCAATATGGTCGAGCACCGAGGTGGCTGGCAAGATGGTTCGGTGAGACTAGTGAGTCTGGTGCGAATGCAGGCTCGGTGAGAGCGACCGGAAGTGGAGTTCATGTGATTCCACCGAGAGCTAGAGCAGAGGAGGGTGCACCAACGACACATGGACATCGATGGGGACCTGGGCAGCGGTTGGGGAACAATTGAGTCGGAATGGCGAGAGAGAGCGGGAGAGAGTAGCCATCTAACATTGAAAGTCGTGCTTTGTATTTGCCTGTAATTCATGGATTCTGTTGCTCTACTGACAGTAATCGGTCACGACTCTCTTCATGTGATGGCAACAGTTATCCGCTGACAAGAGTTTCTGCGTCGTGCGAGCAGAATTATTGCTATACTTAACAGAAGTGAAATCAACAATATATACTACTTTATATGCTCTCTATATCGAAGCCTTTCACGGGCCTATATTCCAATTCCCAGTCAGCGACAAGGCCCTTTCTGGTGGTAGCTTGAAAACCACTACCTATCAGACATTTGTTGGTGATTGCATGATCCTTTCATAGCCTAGTACATCACCCAGCATCTTCTTCAAATTCCTCTCAATACACAGAGGAAGGTGAAGGAGATGTCCCCTTCTGAGCCTGACAAACGACGCGTAGAGCATTCCGGCAAGCGATACAGCGAGAAGGCTCATCATTACTGGCCATCTAAACTGCTCCGGTTTGGAGAATATGATAGTGGACGTGAACGCGCAGAGTTCGAACATATTTTGCCAGGCAGCCTCTACAGAAGAAAAGGAACCCCTGATCTCCGCTTCGACTTCCTATACACATAGCAAAAGAGCTTTTTAGGCTTGGTTCTGCAAACATGATTCAAGAACCGCACTTTTTGGATGATAACTTGAACAGAAAGATCAAATCCCCAAAGCCCTACACGACTCAAAATGGTTCCTGCAACAAGGCCGGTCGCGGCTACGAATGGTTTTGACGAAACCGGCCAGAAACAGGACACACCAGCTACTAAACACATAATTTGCCAATTGATGAACCATATTCCAGTTCGGATGGGGGTGATCCTTGACATGAGGAACGGTGTGAACCAGGTGGCAGAAATCTCCAAGGTAACGGAGAAAGCCCGGGCAATAGCAATATGTAAAGAGTTGTATCCGGCAGAAAGAAGATAGGTGACCATCTGGCCAGCAAAAGATAGGACGGTGAAGTAGAGAAGAGAGTTTGAGAATGACACGCGAAATGCTTTGTGGTGGAAGTAGACATTGAATTCGTGTAGCGTGAATTTTATACTGTTGATAAGGCGGTCATAGTAGCGGATATTCCCTCCTTCCAGAGACTCAGGCTCGCCCGTCAAGAGTATATTATTATCATTAGGTGAGGATGTCTTGGGATCCTGGAGCGCTGGTACAATGGAATAGACCTTATTGAGCTTAAATCAGTCCTTCTAATCAACCACATCGACGGACTAAATTCTACCTTCGCAATAGCATAGTATTCTACGGCCACAGATGCCAAATTCATACCAAGGTTGACCAAAACTGCAACCTTAATCGAATAGCTTTCGATGATGGCAATGACAAAGGGCCCTGCAAGCTTGCAAATAAGATCAATCCTTCGCATCTGCGCGTTCAAAGCTAAATCAAGAATATGTATCCATATTTCTGCAAGACTATATGGTGGTTTGGGACGTACTGGTCAGAACGCCTTCATTTTCTCCGGCGATTACTACAACCTTGATTCAAGTTGATTGGTGTAAGTCTTATTGGTCTTTCTGTTGTTACAGTGGTTATGTCTGACGTACCCAGTCTTTCTCGATGGAAACAAGGTTCATGATAGAGCAGAGTTTCTCCACACATGCCAAGATAGCTAGAATTACGAGATTACCTGATCCTAGGACTGGAATCCAGCGCCAGTCAGCGACGAGAGACCAGAATACGATGCAAGACACAGCAACCGCCAACCGCTGTAAGACTTGCGAAAAGCAAGTGAGCTTCAGGTTGTCAAAAACATTTCACCGTCATTCGACAAGAGAATGATGAGGTAGCCAAGAACAAGGCTTACCAATTGAGAGCCTCACAACATGAAGGCGGTTGGCAGTATCAATATAACGACCAATAACGGGTGAAAAGATAATGGCAGATGCAGCGCGGGTAAGAGCGTAAATGGACATGGGCAATAAAGTCCCTGGGTAGATCGTTGCGAGATACAAAACAGCGCCAAACTCGAAGACTCGGGAATTCCATGTTGAAAGGAAATGGGAAATGTAGAGTGAAACTTTGACTGAGGATGTGTGTGCCATAAGTATGCGGCGGTCGGAGATTAAAATCCTGGCTGAGAATCCGGGTGTGTATCAAAGTTCGGAACTGCCTTTACCTCTTCTCCTTCTTATTCATCTTCAAATCCTTCAATATCCTCATGTCAATAATGAAGATTTTGACATACATATCTTTGACATCTGTGTTCAATGAGTAATGAGGAAATAATTCCTCACTTTGCAAAGCCTCTTAGATACTTCCAACATATCCATGCATACATCGGAAACCACTGCTTTCAGAACATCTCTTGCAAAGTACCTCGAAGGCCTGAGGCAAACTTCACTAAAGAAAATACCGCGGCTGCAGTGTGGTGGAAAGAGGTCCAAGCCCGAAAGTCATATCATATGTGGAAGAGTGTAGTGAAGGAAAGGATGTAACGTTGTTCACCCGAATTACTCAAACGTCACAAAGTTTCTAGGTTCCTTCGTCTCCTTCTCGCTCTTTCAACCCATGCATTTTTCAAATTATAATCTGTCTCCAACGTTGAATCAAACCTGGAATTGCATTACTTGACTCATCTTGCTTTTGTACAAGCCTCTCTACGATAATGGTTCAGAGTCGCTTTGACAATTTCGGGCCGGGAGCAGAGACGTTGTTCATTCAACAAATGATTCATTACTGCTCTCTCAGGCTCGTATCCTCGTTTCGACCGCCTTGAATTCCCAATCAAGATACCATTCGACGTCTACGCCACGCTTGATTGCGCTTAGGAACTCGAAACTTGAAGATATATCATCTCAAGAAAGTTGGAAGGGAGACTCGGCGTGGAATGCTCTTAAATTTCTCGTTAGTCTCGCAGGGCTAGGATTTGACGTGCTCGAGGCTGGAGACCACAGGAACTCAGACGCTCTATCCGTAAGGCATACCATACCCACTTGCTAGTGTTTTCCTACTTCTTCTGAGCTCATTCCACTATGCCAGGTCTGGACCCAAGACCTTTCTCAACCGCATTGGCAAATTGATCATCAACGTTTCCCAGTCGCGGCAGCACGTCATCCTTCCCACATACGAAAACGAAAACTCCAGAAACCAATCTTTCGACTGGCTGAAACTGACTTGGCACGAACATTACAATCAGATTTAAAATCCAACTACCACTACGCTGACAGAAAGTCCGAAGGATCGCAGGAAATGATTAAGAAAATGACTCAGTTGTCGTCGTCGTCGTTCAACAACGCAGTCCTTGCCCTCCGAAACTATCGTGAAACTGAAGGGCATGCTTCAGCGGCGCTCGAACTGGCTTTGAAGAGTGTTGTGATAGAGGCGAAACGACTGGAAGAGAGATCAAATGAACTGAAAAAACGATCGTCGAATCACACACCCGTCCGTCCGCCACAGAAGAGGAAATCAGAGCCGACTGATAGGACGTTGGCAAGAGGATTCTACGATCAACGAAAACTGTGATGTCTGTATGTTATATTTTTTTCTGGCAGTTTCTCGTATCAGATTTCCTCGACTTCATCTCTGGTCCTCTTATACGAAAGATAACGCGACCATCATCGTCTACACGGATTGGTTCCTAACTTGTCCCGCGGAGAACATTATTGCTGCCGCTTCAAAATCTACTGCTTTACCGCTATGTCAGTTATCTTTTGGATTGCATCCGGGCCGCTTGAACGTCTTTTTTTTTTCAGGGCAGCGCGCTCACGGACTTTCATTCTACGATCCCTTTGGCCTTTGCACATTTCCTATCCTCAGCCGTACTACCGGTGTCATTCTGGTGATTCATACGAGGTAAGGAATGCTATTCGACAAAAGCTCACCTTCCCAGTATCCACGTTCATTTCCGTTCTTCGATTTCTTGTTTTCTATATCCATCTAATCTGTTCCTTCTCTTTTTGGAAATGTACAGGTCTTCGGAGCGTACCACATCTTCTCTGAACCCCTGCGCATACCAGCTGACATTTCGTACACGGATCTCGTCCAAGATATCTGGACTGCTTTCGTTCGAACGGGAGCTGAAAATTCAAACCTCGCAGCTCAAGGACCTGCGTATCAAAGCATGCTCCGGCTGCTCCAGGACACGAAGTGGGTCTGGCCTAATACGATGAAGTGTCAATGCAGATAGCTTCTCTGGAATACCCTGAATTAATGACAATACGAGGATTGCCGGACGATTTGAACAGGAGATATGCTGTAATAACTGCTAGGTCTCAAAATCTAGATTGAAAATAAAAGGAGAGAGCATGGTTTTGCGTTTGCTTTCTGTTCGTCTCAACGTTTCAGCCATATGAACCACGATGGGTGGGCGCCGCAATATGACTATTTTCGATCAAAGGTTGTTTATGGACACTGTACCCTAGATCCAGTGTCTCGCGGTGAATCTAGTCGTTGGCCACTGAGATCACCTACCAATTTCCGCATCTTGTAGAAATGGAAATGTTCGTCATTCTTCTTATTTCGAAGATCCTACAGGGTGGTTTGAATCTGGCAGGGTGATGTATCAGGCGCTGACATTGAATTTGCGCAAATTAGTGGTGTGTATTTCATTTAGCTTCACGGGATGAGTGGTCTTGAGTGCCCTCGCCAGCATGGAATCGGCCTCGCTTCGTGGCTCAAATTGTTCACGACCTTGTTAATCCTATTGCTCCCCTTCTATCGGGATGAGCCGAATCAAGATATCGAGAGTGTTTAAATTGCTGTGGTCAGCTTTTTGTGTGAACTACGTTCAAGAACTATGCTACCTTTACTGATCTTGTTCGTTACGCTAAGCTTAATTGCCCTGAGTTTCAGAAGATCTTCGCGTCTTGACTTTCTTCGAGGACCAAAGCCAGTATCTTATCTGCTAGGTGATTTTTTCTTTGATGTTCCATACGTGACAACTGACTCTTTTTTCGTTTTTGCAGGGCACGAATACGAAATTTCTCACCAAAGCGATGCAGGACAACTCGAATTCGAATGGGTGAAGAAATATGGTCCCACATTTCGTATCTTTAGCTGTTTCTCGGTAGGATATCCAACACTTTCTTTGCCAAACTTTTGAGAACTTCTTTACCACAGGAAGACGTTCTCTTGATTGCGGATCCGATGGGGTTGCAACATATATTTCAATCCCAGTGTTACCCCAAAACAAGAGATATACGTCTTATTGCCGAGCGAGTATTTGGTAGAGGTCTTCTTTGGGCAACTGGTGAAACTTTTCCATGTGTAGAGTATATACAGGAAGAACTGACAGCTTCCAGGCGAGACACACCAACGACATAGAAGAGCCCTAAATTCGGCGTTTTCTACCCAACAGTTGAAGGTGTACATGACTTTCTTCCAAGGAATGATGTTTAAGGTGAGAATTGCGAGTGCGAATTCTACTTGCTTCGTCTCATGTGTTCTCAGCTTGTCACGAAATGGAATGATCAATTGGAAGAGAACCCCGCCGTTCTTAACATGGCTCATTGGATGCCAAAAGTCACGTTAGATGTCATTGGCCAGAGTCGGTGTCATTTTATGAGCTTTCTCGATTCGAAGGACTCACCAGACTACTTGCGAAGGCGCTTTTGATTTCAATTTCGGAGTTCTCGATGGCACTGCCGAGTACAATGAACTGTATAGGACGATGAGAGATATGTTGTGCGTAAACAAATCTCTCCAATTCTCTGATGCCTGAATATTCTCATTCTGTAAATATACCTATAGCCTTGATTCAAAATCTTCTTCTCCCCTCACGGAAATCTATACTGCTGTTCGTCGACGCCTTCCCGAACGTTTCGGTTTTCGACTGTACACAACTAAGGAAGACCGGCGATTTGCGGCTTTTCTGTCTGCAGCCCAAAGTACAGCAAGAAGCATCCTCCTTCAGAAACAAGAGGCCGAGATACTGAACCCCAATTCGGATGATAAAGATATCATCAGCGTCCTAAGTACGTAGCTGTCTAATTGTAGTTTCTTCGATTCAACTGACCTTGAGCGCTTTTAGTACGTACGAAGTACGATGATTATAAGAAGAGGCTGAGCGAGGAGGAAATTATTTCTCAGATAGCGTGAGTCATGAATTGTTCCAAACCGACAAGATATGACAGTCCCAACCCAGAACTATTATCCTGGCCGGAAACGAAACGACTTCTTCAACAATGTCTTGGATGCTGTATGAGCTGAGTAGGAACACTGAGAGTCAAGCTCGGGTACACGGAGAAATAGCTAGCTTACGAGCTCAAAGGGGATATCGCATTGCGCTTACTAGTACGGACTATGATTCAATGCCTTATTTCAATGCAGTCATGAAGGTAACAGATCAAAGATATATGGCTTGGTCTTCATTCACATTCCTACATAGGAAACCCTCCGACTGCATCCAATACTTCCAATTCTAATACGAGAGGCAGATTGCGATGACACGCTGCCACTCTCAGTCGCAGTGCGAAGCAGAACTGGGAGGCTTCTATCTCATGTTCCAATCCGCAAAGGACAGCGTATCATGCTGCATTTAGGTGCATATAACCGGTGCGATGAACCATCTTCTCTTGGAGTGTGAAGGTCAGCTCACATATGTTCTCAAGATTGACTCAAGTGTGGGGTGACGACGCCGATTCGTGGAATCCTGTACGGTTTCTCACTGAAAAGAAAGATGTCATGGTCGGAGTGTATGGTAACTTGTACATGATAAGTCTAACGTTTACCATAACACAAACTGATTTCATTGTAGAGCAACTTTCAGTTGAGCATTTTCAATCGTAGTCCTATTGCAAACTAATTCCTGTATAAGGTGGTGGCATTAGGTCTTGCATTGGGTATGATTTTTTTTCGCTCTAGCAAAAAAATACACGCTCATTGCTACTTCACTCTACTTCGAAAATTCGCCCTCAGTTGGCAATTTGCGTGAGCTTCATTCAATGCATCTTATGTCTAGTAATACTGAGGCCAGTTTTTACATGGATTAGAGTTATGGAACTTCAAGTCATGCTATTTGAACTTATTGAATCATTCGAATTTTCTTTGCCGTCGGAAGGAGTGGACATCCAAAGAATTCCCAGTATCCTTATGGTGCCAATGATTCGCGGAAAGCCAGAGCTAGGGGTACAACTTCCATTGCAGGTAAAACAGCGTATACAACAATAGGTAAAGATGCGACATTATGAAAAAAGAGGGATGACAATCGATGGTATTTGCTCTCGGTATATTATTTAGTGCAAGGAATGAGCAAAACAAGCTTCCATACTACTAGCATCCATTCAGTTATAGCCTGAGCTCTCTTGCGCTGTTAGCAAAATCATATCTGCTGCCTTCTCCGCTATTCCATACAAACCCAACGTAGGATGCGGGAACACGCTCAACAGAAGGATAGAGGCATCTGCTATTCGGAGATTCGTTGTACCTGAATCGGTGTCAATTTCCATCGCATTCAGATTCCGGAGTAATTCGAACAAAGAGACACACCATAAACCAAGAGCTCAGGAGAGACAACGCCACCTAGCTCCTTCGGCATCATGGAGTTGCTCCCCACAAAATGAATGTCAGAGACATATCTGCGAAGAAGACATGAGGGCGCATGCCTCCTAGCATCGGTGTACTATGTAAAGACCCACGTGTCAAGGACCCACTTCCTCACCTCCTCTTCTGTAGCATTCACTCTAGGAACACCCGCCTCGTCCAATGCATTCTTAGTGATCAAATCACTGAATGGTGGTGTTACTGCAATGCGAGAAATCCTGCGCGCAGCAGCGACAGCGACATGCATGTCAACCTCTGAAGTGAGATATTGCATGTCAGCTATTGGGTCTGCAGATGGGTCAGTAGCATTGACATAAATCCATCCACGAGAAAGTGGAAGAATAGTATGGGCTGCGACTTGAAGAGATACAGAACCAGGTGTAAAGAAAATCTCTATGAAAGGATCTGCGAGGCGTGCTGTTGCTATCAAACTACAAAAACCCTCAAAGCATATACATACGGTCAATCTGATATGCGTCAGCTATGACAGCAGCTTGAGCAACTAGAGATTCTGGATTCACGACGCCGCTGACTGATACGGCATATCCAGAGGTATTGCGTAAGAGGTTCTCCATTGCATGAGCATCTTGAGGTACAGGATGATTAACGACAAGATTCAAATGCTGAACTTCTTCTTTAGCAAGACATTAACTTGACTGACCTTCTAGCCCTAAAGTATCTTGAGCAGTAGGTTGAGCAACCACGATTCCTGTTAACACATCAGTGCCGGCAGTAATATTTGTACTGTTCGCAAAAGGAGCGAGAGGAAATGATGTGTTGTATAGCCCAATGTGGTCCTGGAGGCTGAATGATATCACATCAGAATAAGGACAAAAGGAGAGACTATGGGTCTTGCTTACTTCGCCCCCACCCCGGGAAGATCCAGCACTGGTTCAATTCCGACATCCCGAAGGAATCTGTGTGATTAGCAATTGCTCAGCCTACTAGTAGTGATCAAACTAGAGAGCGTACAACACACGTTGCATTGCCAATTCCACTTCGCTGTAGGATCACAGGTGACTGTGAAGTCCAAGGGTCATTGAGTTGGTAGATAAGAAACAGAGAACGTACATGCAGTGCCCCCGCACTAATTATGACTTCCCTCGAGACAACACACTCGAATTTCTGACCTCCTGTAGTTGGCTCTATAAGAATTCCAGTAGCAGTGATCTTACCGCTAGCACTCGTAGACGTGACTACGGAGTTTACCATATGTTCAGTGAGCACTGTGAGACCTATCCGCTGTTGTTTTTGAGGATACAGGTACGACCAAGCCGAAGACGACCGTCGATCGGAATGTAAAGTTTTGTTAAAGTGAATCTGATAATAAAAACTCGATACGTGGCCTTTCGGACCATCATGTTGTAAGCTATCGAAAGGTTTACAACTCAATAAGCTTCCTTACCCCCAGAAAACCCGTCACCCATATCGGGTGTCAATGTGACTTCTCCGCTGAACACAGTTTGGATCGTTTTCTTTGCGATTCTTTGCAGCAAGGGAGCTACGAGAGGGCGGGAGAAGGACACTCCCACAGGACCATTGTATCCATGGACAACAGAAATATAGTTTGCGCCTTCCTTCATTTGCCAAGGGTTGGGAGGAGTAAAAGTTTCTGAATTCTGCATGTATCTGCGAAACAAGTCCATAAGTAAGTACATCCTACCGAGATTTAAAGCAGCTGATGCCCACGGCAAGAAATCGTTCCAACCCCAGCCTGGATTTCCAAGGGCCTCGATCGCATTCATACTAGCAAATGTCGGTCGAGCACCCATCATACCGTTGATGGAGGAACTCCCGCCGAGGCAGCTTCCACTACTCACATCGGGTAGCAAAATGGGAACGGTGGAATGAACATACAGACTCAACATACTAGGATAAGGACAGTGATCGACGGGTACCACCAAAGCCAATTTGTGGGGTAGAATTCATTGAGAATCGACATGGGGATGGCCTCGAATTGGGAGTAAGTTTATATGACGACCAAGACATCGGTAAAGCTTACGTTCCAGCCGCAAACATGAACGGATTGTTCACTATCTCATTATTAGCCAAGTCCTGTCCTTGTTCCACCACCAAAACGGTGTGGTTGGCTGCGAGGCGATTGGCGACTGCCAATCCGGTGGTTCCACCCCCTACGATGATGAATTCAAATGATGAGTTGATCACATTTGAAGCATCGCTGGTGATAAAAGTGGCTTGCGCAAAGCTGAAAAGTACAGGGAGTAACGACCACATGTCGATGAGGTGCTGGCAAGCAGGTCTTTTATAATATGACCTTGGCTGCACTTACTTGCACGTAATGCAGCTGTCTATCGAACACTCATTTCTGTAAGCGCTGCCCGCGCTTACACTCGGCCTCCCGACACACACACCCGGCTTCCCGGCTCCCGAGACTACTTATAGCTCGGGACCACTCTTACCTACTGCTTGCTTCTTTTCTTCTTACCTTTACCTCACTTACTTCATATCGTACGATTATCACATACGCCCGGAATATACTGTGTTCGTATCATCTTGCCAGATCGTGAGTGTTCGTCGTGTATACACGACGCTTCCACTTTTTTTTTGATATCCATAAACACAACTCTTGGTGGAACGTCGAACAACACCCTGTGTGTGTTGCTCTTCATCTCTTGTATTTCATCATCGCTCTCCTACATTGTTGCAAACACCTCGCATAACTCGCCGTTGATATATCGCGTAATATACACGCATATATTAACACTTGAACACACGATATTCGTGTTTGTCTGTGTGTTGCCTACGCGCATATACCTGACCTCTTGACGCCCTTGATCTCGATACTCGCTGTTTACCTCGATTCTCGCTTGTCCGTGTATCCTCCTTGCCCTTGACCTTGGTTTTGCCTTCTCGCTTGCCCTAAAATTTTGTGTTGTGCTCATGCTGAACCTACCGCTCACCGCGCCTGATAGGTTTATGCCCACGGTTCCGAACGACTCGTATCCAAAGCTTTTAACACCTGTCGCGGAAAACCGCTCTGAGCGAGCTCGTCGTAGGAACGCTGCGTACGAGTCTGCAGTACGATTACCAATTTCGAACACGCCACCTCTAACCTCCTTCAATCCGATCGCCGAATCGCCATCTGAACCCAATTCTGGTTTAGAGACTGACACCGACGCCTCAGCACCCGATACCAGCGTACAGTCCCACGATGTGGCTGCGTTTTACGGCCCACGTGAAGTGTTGCATGTCTCTACTGGCGCGGGGGTGTATGGCAGCGCACTTGGCCGAGGATTCGATTACAACGAGTCCATTAGCGCTCCCGTGACCAAGCCTGTTGCTACTTTGGTTCCCTCCCGTCGTAGTGTAAACGATTACCGGGATGACAACGGTATTAGAGGTCGCTCTCCGTACTCTCCCACCCAAGGTCGTAACACACGTCGTCGCGAATTCTCCCCTATTACTTCGCGCCGGGGCTCAAGCGAGTCTGGTAACCTTCGCTTCCGCTCTGAATCCCGCTCGCCGTCTTCCTCTGGTCGTAATGCGGGACTTCGCCGTGCCGGCGATGATTCTGATGCTCATGAACGCGCGGAGGGTACCCTACGCTCTACTCCTGACGAACATGACTCTGGAAGGTCCTCGCGTATGTCTAGTGAGCCGTCGAACCAGGTACGTGCTCACTCGGCACCGTCGGTGAGTGATCATGTTCCTTTGAACGTTGTGGAGTCTGGACGTTATGCCTTTCGTGTTACCTCATCTTGAATGGACTGCGAGATTGACCGGCCCTTCGGGCTTCACGACGTCGAAGTTGTTGCTTGACAGTGCTTGCCCTTTTGTCCTAATTCGTGCTGACTTGGTTTCTGCCCTAGGTTTGAAACGTCAGAAGTTGTGGCGACCCCAAGAGATGTCCGTGGCAATGTCTTCTGGGAAGCCCGAGGTTTTTCTCTCCACTGAATATTGCAAGCTTGTGTTAGAAGACCCTGAATTTTCGTGGCGCTCACGTTCCGTGCGTGCACTCATTGTTCCCTCCCTATGTTCTCCAATGATTCTCGGCCTGCCTTTCCTTACGTTTAATAACCTTGTTATGGACTATAGTGCCCGGACTGTCATTGACAAGTCCTGCGGCTTTGACCTATTGAACCCTGTGATCGCTACTCCTGTATTACCTGTACTAGCTCCCGTCAAACGTCGACGTATTTTGTTGCGATCACAACAAGAGCTGCTCAAGTCTAAGAAGCTTGTGTTCCAGCAAGCCGCCTCATTGGCTCGTGAGCATGTGCGTTTTCGTCACTTCACTGTTTCTGAATTCCCAGTACGTTGCTTCGATAAGATATTGCTAGCTATGAGTATCAGGATATATGATATAAGATACCTTTGGTTTGGCTGGGGCTTTGCCCCGCGTGGGTGGGTAACTCCACC